>JAIGNY010000174.1:50000-92500 GCA_020152595.1 Chiridota heheva | reverse complement strand
ATTTTGCTTGTGTAAATAGTTTTACCGGTTTTAACGGAATTAATAGAGGAACCTACTCCCCTTGAATTTGCTAGACTGCCTGCATCTTTTTTGACGGTTGTACAAGTTTAACAAAACAACCTAAACTCTCGTTTAATTTGCTAGTGTACATATGTTTTAGCTGTTGTACGGAATTAATAGAGCAACCTTCCCCTTGAATTTGCTGCGTAAATTTTTCTAATAGTAGTGCTAGATTAACAGAACAACATACTCACCTTTGTTTTGCTCGTGTAAACCTTTTTCCAACGGTTGTATGGGATTAACAAAACAACCATCAAGTTAATGGCATGAGCACTGATACCGTTGAGGACAATTAAAGACCATACGTCACCATATGCCAAGAAAGCGAGAGAAAGTGGCAGCTGAAAAATGAAGCATTCAATGCATCAGATTTGCCAAATCAAAGACTTACTAGGATTGGCCATCTTTCGGGGAGATCGAAAATACTACCCCTAAATTTCCCGGGTCAAAGCTTCAAAGCTTGCTGCTCATCGGAAAATATCTTTCAATTTCCTACACTATTCTGAAATTTTCCTTTAATATTCGGCAAATAATTCATTTTTTTTCAAATTTATAAAATTTTGATTTCATTTTACAATTGCCAAAACCCGATTTTGGACTGGACCTGGAAAATTATGGTGCACAATCATTTTCAGTGGATTTTTGAATCATTGTGATGTGTATATTTTAGATCAGGTCCCGACATCGTAACATTTGAGGAATTTTAGAATTCCAATTTTGTTTCCATATATGGCAAATAGATATCGTGTAAGTAAACCTCATCCCCCTCCCTACTCTAACACTCCTGATCCCTCATCTTACCCATATTATCACTTCGGCTTTATTCGCCGTTGATGCGAGAAAAACAAGATGCAGCTACTATGTAAATAACAAATGACGACATTGAAAGTTATTCTTAATTGAGGAAAGGGCAATTAACCTCTCTAGGTGTTATGATTGATAGCTTGTTTTAACCAATCACTGCATGAATTTGCATAGTAACAAAATCTGCGTAACTAGGTAGGCAAAATCCTACGCAGTACTGGTACAGTACAGTTAGCTAGCGGCGCGCGTTCATGTTGACAATGCATATACTATACAAAACAAATTTATGTCCGCACAGACTGAGTGACGACAAAATAATGAATACAAATTGCGCTTACGGGCTCTGTAAATCCGATTTGCGTGATCTAGAACGGTTAGCAAACGAAATTTTGTTTATTTCTTTTGCTAAAATTAACAAGAAGCAAAGATTTGCCATAAATGGATGAAAGCTTTTGGAAGGCCGAATGAACATCTAAATGTCAATGCATTGGTCATGCACGATTGCGTATTTAGGGTTTTTTGCCTCACCAAGGTTACCGCTTTGCTATGGTGGGTTTGACTTATTTCGTTACCTGGAAAGATTAATTACGAACTAGTCGGATATTTATTTCATATCTTATTTCAAGTGACAGATTTGGTTGCATTTTAAATTTGTTATTTTAAGCGAAATGAATACCTAAACGTGTTCTGGATTTTCTTCTTCTTCAAAATAGGTCACGCTTCAGAAAAAAAAAAAAACTTGACTGAAAAAAGTATTGTCTTTGCTTCCCTGTAAGAATAAGAATGTCGGAGAGGGGTGTGGCCAGCCGTTAGAATTAACGGTCATCAAAAGAAAACAATACTGGTGCCATAAGATATACAAAAGCAAAGACAAAAGATCACCGCCGCAAAATCTGGGCCTTGATCATGTTTTCTGACATGTACCTGTCATACGACAACTTTGATATCTCTGGCCATACACATGAAAGCGTATACACAATACTCTGTCAAGGAGCTACAAAATATAAAATGCAACCTACTATGACGATAACACTTGGTAAAGGTGTTCGTCTGCGGATATGGATGGTCGAGAGAATGAAGGGAAGATTACCGTCCCTGGCAGCAGCAAAGTACATTCGTGACCTCAGAAAAATACCGCCATTGATATTTCCCATCGTGGATAAAGCGACGAAGAGCCAAATCAACCACGACCAGCTACCGAGGACCCGAACCCCAAAACTCTGAAGAAAAAAATTAAAGGATTGTGGAAAGTGCTGTAGGGAAATGTTAAAGGAAAGGCATCGTCCCATAAATACATTCAGAAGTGAACACCGTCGTGCTGATAACGTCACTTCCGGTTTTCAATTTTATTATTGATTGCGAGAAATCTATGATGTTATGTATACAAGACACAGGCCCATGTATACGGTCTAGTGGATGTGTAATCGATAACATCGCAGTTTTCTCACTATTAGTAGGAAAAATTGAAAACCGGAAGTGACGTTACCAGCGCGGTGGCGTTTACTTTGAATGCATCTATGGACCGATGCCCTTCCTTTAATTCTTAATTTGGAAGCTTTTTTGCACATATTCAATATTACACTTTTTTAGGAGTCTATGGAGTTATTTCAGGGTATCTCGTCTCAATTGCTTGACACGTTACCAGTACATCTGATACATAATAATGACGTCACTTGCGCGGTAGTTATTGATTAACTTTCAAATACTTGCATAAATATATCGACCAATTAGAAACGTCGAATTGTATTGTGCATTCTCAACGTTTACAAGATTTTTTTGACAAAATTATGGAAAACGATTACGCCGTCAGCGTTTTTCGTTGATACTTCCCCTCAGAAGGCTGATTACATCCCTGACCTCACAGGCTGTTATAATGTATTGCAAAAAGTGTACCACAGTGAGATGTCTTGACGCACTTGATGGTGTTTGAGAGATGTCCTTTTGATCTTCTGAAAAGCTTGAAAACTTGTCAATGAGCCATAAAGTATCTCCCTTTTCAAATTTCATTTCATTAATTAATCCTCTTTTACTTAATATAGGACGGCCATTTTTGGACATTTCATAAACAGTACGGCAGAAGCCCTCGGTCAAAGGTTTTGCTTCTGACATAAGACGCATGCAAAAACCTTGCAAATTTGTACTGCCGAATATATGCACTAGCATGAACATAAGATAAAGATGACACACAATTGTATCATGTATAATTTTGGTAAGATAATAGGCTAGTTTTCATGTGAAATTGATACCAAATTTGAAAAAAATATCCATTAAATTAATTTGAGATAATTGTATCAAACAAAATATTCATTAATGGCGGCTTCCATTGCCAAAAAAATCCATAGATTGAATACATATATTTAATCCTCTTTCGAAAGCATGTCCCAGACTAATAAATATAACAGCTGGATCCAAAATGTGTATGCGTTATTTTTTTATCAGTGTTGTATGAAAAACACAACAATCATGTGAATACGTATCAGTGTAGTTGTTTCCTCAGAAAGAGAAGATCTTTCAAACCTATTCATATATTTCAACAGACTTCGAACTTGAAACTGATGGAAATCTCTCAAAGCTACATGATGTATCTATGAACAAGGATGCATTTGGCAGTCAGGGAGATTCCCCTCTTCAGGAGAACAAATATATTTCTCCGAGAAGGAGAAAACATATGTAAATTATATAACTTCCAGATTTTCATTTATTAATGATTTGACCTACGCTTTTTAATTAGCGTATATGCAGTCATTGTATGTGCGAAGTGATCAGAATGATTTGTGTAATGAACATTCTCTTTCTTGTTTGGTATAGATGGTGCCTGCCTAATACAAAGGGAAACAGACCAGAATTTGTAAATTTGTCATTAAATTGGTGGATGGTGGATGTCCATTTGGGGCGGGGATAATTTGTAGATTAATAAGTATAGATTTCAAAAATGCAAAAATGAAATTGGCCTACTTGTTTATAAAATGTCCAGACCCCATACAAGTTCTGTGCCATAGCGTTATGCTGTTTCGTTAGAGGCATCATGGGTAATCTACAAAATAGCGTCTGAGATTGTATCCCTTTTCGAGGTAAAATAATTTCCTCCTGAAGAGGAGAAACTCCTGTACTGCATGGGGGGAAGCATTTCACTTACCGCAGCTACTGCTTCTGATGATAAGATCTCTTGGGGTGATAGGACTGTTAGATATGACGTAAACGCAAGAACGTATATTCCAACAACTGCCGTCAAAGAAATCACTGTCGCTCGCATAAGAGTTCTGTTTAGATGGGTAGTGTCATTTCAGTAAGCATGATTGATTAAGCATGATAAGCATACAAATACCATTATGACGCACACACATTCAAACACTAGGAGCGTAGGCTAGTATGGTCAACTCTTAGGGGTGCAAGAACGTACCGCCCAAAATTCCGGCTTTAAAGTGAGAAAAAATACGCTGGTTCATTAAATTTCCTTCAAATATCGTTGCTAATTGGGAAAAGTCTTTCATTTCCTTCATTTTCGATGGGCTAGTTTTTTACTTTTGTGAAAATTTCCTTAATTTTTCTGAAATTTAGTTCTTTAGTTTCTTCAATTTTTGGGACATTTTCTTTAATTGTCGGGAAAATTTTGCTAAGTTTTTACCTTCAAATTAATGATTGTTGATTTGATGGGGGCCTCCATTATCCAAAATTGCCTAAAAAGTTGAATTCGTCCTATATACTTTTCTGAATAAAAAAGAACTTCAATAAGTTGTATATTGAATTGGAGAATATCCTATTAATTTTTCAATGTAATTTAATAAAGATATTTATTTATTGAAGCTATTTCTTTATCCCTTGTCGCAAACAAAACAAAATATGCATCTTAGCACAAGTAAAAGTAACATAAATATTACATAGAAGCATGTTCTTTACGCAAGTTACATAATTGGTTGACAATAACTGAAAGAGTTTTACATATCTTTTTTGAGTCCAAGCTCAGTCTAAACTTGTAACCTTATGTATATCCGGAAATTACATCGATATTTTACGTGGGATTTACTTTAAACGCAAATCATGCAGCAAGGGGTATATGAGTATAAAATGGTACTCATCATCAATGTGTTTTAGTCTACTGAATACATACCACTTAACCAATTTATTTATCAACATCTGTCAACATTTGTTTAAAAATGTTTAAGCACGCACACTTTGATTCATTCATGCCAAACCAAACGTCATAGTAAGTGTAGAACAAAACAAGGATTTAACTCTCAGACCCCAGGAAGATGAAATTATTTTCAGCCAGGCAAAGCTGTTGCTGGTAAATTATTTATCTGGGACATCTGTCATCCTTGTGTTTAAACATACGTAACCATCCAGAAGCTAACTTAAGAATGAAATTTAAACGATGGTCTACTATGTCAAGACAACAATTTTCATACTATGTTTAATAAGAAAATCTTTGTCTGTTTTCACAATTCTTTAACCAAGCCACTATTTTGATCATTCGTAGAGAATAATGAAATTACGGGTACGTATGTATTTACTTGGTTGGAAATGTGACCTGAGGTCATCAGACCGCATAGCAACCGCGCGCATTCACCCCGCACACAGTAAACGCATACGGACATGCCCACGTTTATCGCGCAAAGGTTTGTTTTCACTCCAGTGAATCTACCAGATGTGACGTGACACCAAAACTAATACTCATTGATATTTTCACCTCCATATTACTATAATAATCTTTTCGCTGTACTGTCCATTATTTTGATGAGATATTTAAAGTTACAAACGTTTATTGTTAACTTACTTTTCTAACGATATTATTTCCTCTGCAACAGCTACCGCTTTATCCCTGTACCGAGAATGAAAAATAAAAGAATGATAATATCCTTGCTGGAACCTTAGAGGTCAAGGTTCAGTGAAAATCTTTATCACAACACATACACCAATACACATACATGCCCACAAACACCCGTCATTGAAAATCTCATTAATACACATATTTTTCCAATTTCAGAGACAACCTCTGCTACTTCTTTGATGCATAGTACATGCGTTGGGCTCGTCTTGGACGTTTGTATTTCATATTCTAACCTAACTGTCCTTACAAAAAAACGACCACGGATTTGTTCCACTTTCGACTTTTCTCCACCAAAACCTTCATTAAATAATGAAAATCACCCTTGCTTTCCTACCTTTCTAAACCATACATTACCATTTTCTGACAATCATTAGCACACATTAACAACTCTTTCGTTTTTGACAATCATTTCCGATATTGTATGTGGTGGGTAGACTATAGTTTTCCACCTTTTCCAACCTTCCCTAGTTCAAATTTCAAATTTCCTTAGAAAAGTACGTTTTTCCACATCATGGTGGTCAAAATGTTGGTTTGCATATAAGACATGATCTAGGTTGTAAATGGTGAAATTTGTAGATTTTACTAAACCTGCATTGACAACCGTATTGTCTGTAACATAGATTGTTATTGTAAATCTATATTAAGCCCTCTAAACTTTGGTGGACCCTTTTAGGTGTTTGTTTGCCTACATTATAAAGGTCTATAACATGAATTGTGATCGCAGGTCAAGTGATAATAACAATCAGCGCGGTACGGTCCGATCATATGTAAACCAAAGCTTTCTGTGTGTTAATTCTACTACAGGATGGCTTTGTGACATGCCAAGTGGGACCTAGAAATGGATGTCATGCGGGACATAGGGATGGACTGCATGTGGAACATATGAATGCGGGACATGGAGAGGGATGCCATGTGGGACAGAGGTAGGGATTCCATGTGGGCATATGGAGGAATGACATGTGGCACATGGGTAAAGATGCCATGTGGGACATAGAGATGGATGTCACCGATGGATGCCATGTGGGCACAAGGAAGGATGTCGTGTGGTACATAGGGTGGGTGGCATATGGAACATATGAGTGCATGGGATGCCATTTGGTACATCTTTAGAATGAGATGCCTTGTGGGACATAGAGATGGATGTCATGTGAACCTTCCTAGGTGGGACATGGAGAGGGATGCCATGTGGGACAGAGGGACAGATTCCATGTAGGGCATAGGGGGATTGACATGTGGCACATGGGTAGGGATGTCATGTGAGACAGAGATGGATGTCATGTGGGATATAGGGATGGATACCATGTGGGGCACAGAAAGGATACCGTGTGGTACATAGGATGTGATGGCATATGGGACATCTGAATGGGATGTCATTTGGTACATCTTTTAGGATGAGACGCCATGTGGGACATAGAGATGGATGTCATGTGGACCTTCCTAGGTGGGACATGGACAGAGGGATGATATGTGGGACAGAGGGACAGATTCCATGTATGGCATAGGGGGATTACATGTGGCAATGGGTAGGAATGTTATGTGAGACAGAGATGGATGTCATGTGGGATATAGGGATGGATGCTACCATGGGTGGGGATGCCATGTGGGACAAAGGGAAAATTCCATGGTTACCGCATGTGGTACATAAGGTGTGGTGGCATATGGGACATCTGGGCGGTATGTGTGTTTTAATTTGAATCAGTATGCGAGCCGTCGCGGTATTTATCGTTCTAGTTTAATTTAATATTGTTATATACATGTGGCATCCCATCCTATGTCCCACATGTCATCCCTTCGTATGCCACACATAGCTTCCCTCCCTATGTCCCACATGTAATCCCTCCCTATGTCCCAAATTTCGCTCCTTCCTATCTCTAACATGGCATCCTGTTCTCCTAGATGCTCCATATGGCATCCATATCTATGTCTTACATGATATCCCACCATTTGTTACACATGGCGTCCCTCGCTATGTACCATATGGCATCCCTCCCTATAACCCACATGGCATATCCTTATATTCTACATGGCTTCCATCCATGTTTCAAATGTCACCCCCACCCTATGTTCATATATATGTCCCACGACGACGAGTGAACACACAATTACAATGACGGGTCGTCGCCTGCGTATTCGGTTATGATAGTAACATTGCTATCACGAAAAACTAAGTCAATGTCCACGGCCTTTTATAACCAGTTGTGGTACAGTGGCGTGTCCACCCAACCCAGGCTTGAACCCAGGGCCTTGTGGTCTGTAGACAGGTATGATAACCGCTACACCACAGTAGGTAGATGATATGTCCCACATGGAATCCCACCCTAATGTATGTCCCAAATGGCATCCCAACCTTGTCCCACATGGCATCCAACCCAGTTGTCCCACATGGCATCCCTCGATGTCCCCATTGGAAGGAACATCCATTTCGAAAGCACAAATACATACATGTGAGACACCGAATCCACTCAAATATTAAGCGAAACAAATTGGGATGTAACGGTATTATTCAATGAGTGTAAGTGATGCTTGCGGCAAGACAGTCTCAATTGACCTCTTGACCTGTATTGCGCAATACATATTATCGTTATCATGAACTGGCTTTTGTTTAAAACTATACATTCTGCCCTCTATTCTGCAATACATATCATACATATAGTCAAACATTTTCTTCATGTTTTAATAGATAATTTGAAAAAAGTTATTTATTGTATGTAAAATGTATGTAAAAGTTATTATTTACACAGAGTTGTGATTTAAATGTGGAAAGTTTGCTTATTAAAAATAGATAAAATGTATGTAATTGCCACCAACAACACGCGACCTAGCGCTGAAAATCTCTCAAAATAATAAGTGATCGTCAATCTTTGTATGTCTTGCGGGAAAGGCTATTAAGGAAAAGGGTTAATTATTTGACAGTTTTAGCTCCGTGTTATGTTTTGGTTGACGCAATAATATTGAGTTTCTCTTATAAAAGATGGATGTTTTTCTTAGTGGAAACAAAGAATTAGTTCCTTGGAAGGACATAATTATCTTTTATAAAATATAGACATCGCAACGCAAATGAGTTGGTAGGGTATTTTATTATATACAGTAAACTGTATGATTAAGAGGAACTGTTGGTTAATATACACATAAGCCCACCTTACAGAGGCCAGCCTTCCCTGTTATAAACACATGAGCCCGCCCACCTTATAGAGCCCAATCTTCCCTAACGACAGTCACAAACACGGCTGGCATCAACACGATGATATTTACAAGCAGTGGCGTAGCTAAAGAAAAAGAGTGTGTGACAGAAGGACCCCCACTCCCCCCCTCTTCTTCCACATACACATACACACACACACACTTTCGGGCGCGGCTAATTTGTTTCCAGAAAGTCGAAGTTTTGCACAAAATATCCGAATTTCCCCAAAATTCCCCTCAATATATCTGAATTTGTTTCTTGAGGGGATGGGAAGGGGGTGGGGGAGCTTGTTGTGGATTTTTGATGTCCTCCCCACTCCTGCAAAAAAGTATAACTTCGCCACTGTTTACAGGGATTGAGAAACTACTGGAGTGAAATATCAACATACAATTTGTCATGCATTTTTATCATCAAAATGTTTTAATGGCATTGTAAAGCTTTTCCGTGTCCACACATTACAATAGTTATTCATCTGTTGGTATACATATACGATACGCATTTACATCACTACAATAGGCTTAGTCAATGGCAGCACTGTAGTCTGACCGGAGCCCGTGGGGATTTTGCACCAGGGAGCCCATAACAACTTTGCGCAATGTCATTGCTCTGGGCCACCCAAATCTTGAATTTTTGCTCGGGCCCGGGCCCGTGCCAGTGAGGTTACCATTCCCAGTTGTTGCGCCACTGGACCAAAGCTTTGACTGAAAAATATTTATTACTATGATTATTGAGCCTGATTTCACGGGCAAGGGGCATTACACCCCCCCTCCCCCCCCCTCCCCCTCCCCCACATTTTTACAAACTCATATCTTCTTCAGTGGTGATTTTTGTTAAATGTGAATTTGGGCAACTGGGACAAATAAATATTTCCGCCAACGTATACGTTTAAAATCCAGAGGCCCGATCATCACTGGCCATTTTTGGGCATAACAAAAACAAAAACAAATCTTACGAGAGCTTCGCTCCCTGGACCTCAGTACCAGAGCTGCGTTCATTAATTCAACAATTTTGGCCGAATTTACTCACTTGCCAGGGTAATTCTTCTCTTCTTATATAAATGGTAACCCAAATGCTTATCTGAAATAGATTTTAACATTGGAATTTAAAATTGTCTTCCTTCCATCATTTTCTCTTTAGATTAAAAAGATAATTAACATTGGATTTTAAGATCATTTTCTTTTGATTAAAAATAATTCAGATAAAGGCTTCACCCTTAAACGCTTGCATGCACAATTTGTTTACCCTCTGCCTGTTTAGAAGCTGTAAGCCTGTATAATGCTTATCTGAGTCGATTTAACCATGAAAACTTAGAATTGTCTTCTAATCATCAATTAAAGGAGCATTAGACCGAAAAGTGAGAGCGTATATTTAGGGCTTCCCCAAACATAAAATGCTAATCTAGCACGCAATGGTATAGCAATTTTCTGGTTATGAATATTCAAGTAATGTTGCCCTCCTTGCCCTTACATTGTCTGTGGGATATGGAGGCATGAAGTTTATTGATTTGTTTGTTGTTGATAGTTTATCTGTGAAAATCGCAACAGGAGCGCCCTTATTTTTCAATCTAGTGCTCTTAAAATTTTCCAAACTGTCAATATGCGTTTATTTTTTAGCCAGTTTGGGGCATCGAAAACAAGAAATCTTCAGAAATTCAATGTTAAAATTTACACAGATATATCTAAGTCGTTTTTAACATGACAATTTAAATTTGAATTTGAATTTGAAATTATCTTTTTCGTCAATAACATTTTCCGAAGTTTGTCAGTTGGTGTTCAATTTACCCCATTTCGGGGCAAGAAATCGTCAGAGCTTCCGAAGGTTTCACCTCTGGAACCAGCTTGGGCCCTCCTTGATCGCCCCAGGACCCCACGATTTTTATTTTAATTTTGGAACTTTGTGTTGGTTTTGGGACGTCAAAAACAAAAAATCTTCAGACCCAAGGCTTCACCTATTTAAATCCTATACAATTCTTTCCAAACTTTCGCAATTTTTAGGAGAAAATTATCTGTCCATTACTTAAATTGTCTGAATTTGTCAGTTTGTGTTGATTTTCAGCCATTTTGGGGCATCAAAGACAAGAATTTTACAGACCCAAGGCCTTCAAACAATTGACATAGGTGTACAGGACCTTTTTTATTTGGGAAGAAGGGAAAGGGGGGGGTGAGCCGGTCATTTTGCCAAGAATTTGCCAAATTACTGCCCGATATATGCGAATTGTTCTGCCAAAAATTGCCCGATGTTGCCCATTCTCTGCCCGATGGGAGGGGGGAAGGGGAAGGGGGAAGGATTGCTGCAGCTCCGTACGTCCATTATTTGGGGAATGAAAGACAACTTCCAACCCAATGCTTCACCCATAGCACGTTGTGTTGACTTTAAGCCATTTTGAAAATCAAAAACTTTAATCGTCAGACCATGCTTTTCAATGGAAATAATTATCTTGTGCCTGTTTAGAAATCAAGATTTTATCATGAGAATTTAAAATTGTCTTTGTTCTTTTCATTGATCTTTGTGTTGATTTTGAGGCAAAAAATGAGAAACTGCCAGAACTTTCAGAAGCTTCACCCCTTGGACCCCTTCCAAAGGGCCCATAGTGAAAAGGGACTTTGGCTCGCTCTTGGGGCCTCTCCTGGTTCGCCCTAGGGGCCCCTCCTGGATCGCCATAGGGGGCTCCTTAACAGGTACAGTATTAGTCTACATGCTGTTTTGCAGTTCCTGCGTGTGGTACTTGTATCCCCAAAATGTATGACCATGCCACTGAGAGGGGCTGACGGGGAAGAGGGGGGAGGAGATTTCATTCCCAAGTGTTCTATATTGTGTGATTGTAGAAACATGCATATCGTTTATAGATAAGTTTGGCAAGTGCAAGCTTGTGGGGCAAATGTTTTGAAAGTTTCATAATTTTCAGGTGGGAAGGGGGTGGGGACTTCCCAGTTGCAATAGAAAATAAAGTTGCAATGCTAAATCAAGTTTCTCTCATGCAACATTCAAGTTGTTCCTAATCGGAAAACCTCAAATTTTCAAAAAATATGTCTATAACCTTTAATTCTTTGGAAATTTTCTTCACCTTTCAGTAACTTTTATTCAATTCCAATTAATATTCTTATATTTTCTTCTAAAATTTCCTCCATTTTTGGGACGTTTTTTTTTATTTTTGGGAACTTTCCTTTAATTATCTGGAAAGTTTACTCATTGTTGGGAATGTTTTACCCAATTTCAAAAGCTTTTTTTTTCTATTTCGGGACAATTTGATTGATTTTGAAACATTTTCGAAAAATGTCCTCCAGTTTTCGGGAACTTTACTTCACTTTTCATGAAATCTAAGGCTTCATTTTCAGGCATTTTTCTTCAATTTTTGGAAAATTTTGTTCTATTTACGGAATGTTTTCTTCATTTTTGGGAAGTTTTTGCAATTTGCAAGAAAATTCCTCTAATAATCAAGAAAACTGGCCAAATTTCGTAAAGTATTCTTCACTTTTCGTGAAATTTTCTTCACCGTTTGAAAAATGTTGCCAAATATTACCAACACTCCCAGTCAGTTTACTTTCCAACGGGGTATGAAGCATCCAACTTCGCTTCCTTCGCCTCTGTCCCTTTCAACCAAGCTATCAATTGGCCCACCCGTGAAAATTCGTTTGAAAAAAGCTCTGTCTGCCTATCAGTTGGCTTTAAGTGAGATCATTTTTTACTTATTTTAGACCCACAAAAAGGGCTACAATGCACCAGCTTCCAGGGATTGGCCCCCTGGATCCCTACCGGGGCTCCGCCTCTGGACATACTAGGGGCCTATAAGCAGGACCCTGGACCCCACGCCAGAAGTCTCGCGCTTTGCGTTCGGATAGCGCAAGCGCAAACGCGCTATTTGCTTTCAACAAATGCTAAATCGCCCCAGCCCCCACTCCTCCCCCTCCCTCTGATATCAAAAACCTTCCGACGGGACTGCATTGTCTTTTAATGCAATTCTTTACATTTCTGTCTTAATTTTCAGTCACTGAAAATATTCCGATTGTAATAATTTTCAAAAAAGTGTTCGATGATAAAGATGTAATTGGCCTTTTGACCATATTTCCTTGTCTTGACCAAGCTTGGTTGTTGGTGGAGGGTTGAAAAACAATATAGCCTAGGCCCGGCAAGTACATAGCTTTTCTTGATGTGATGTCACAAAATTTCAACAAGAGTTGCATAATTGATCATACATGTCATAATAAGATCTGAAAATTCAAAATGCCGTCAGTGTAAAATTGCAGTTTGTATATTTTGACGCAATTTTTTGCTATTTTCATGTTTTTAGTTTATAGCATATTTGATTCCAAGCTGATGTTGTTGCTTCCTGCCCATAGCTATTTTTTAAATTCAATTTCATCACTTCATACCAGATTTGGTAACGTATTTGAATTCCGAAAGGGGGACACTTCCATTTGTGAGGTATATATACATGTGCAGCCGCATGCCCGAGCAGTTGCCATTTTTTTAGAATTTTAGTAGTGCATGTATCAAAAATCCAAGCTCTCATACTGCTGGTCTCAAAAAATTGCTATTTTCATAATGCAGGTCTCAAAAAATGGCTATTTTCATACTGCAGGTATAAAAAATCACTTATGTTTATACTGCAGTATCAAAAATCACTTATTTTTATACTGCAGGTATCAAAATCATTAACTGTCATACTGCAGTTACCAAAAAAATATCTCATACTTCAGTCCAATTTTGAAATTCTGGGCGGCACAGGCCTACCACTTTAGTATGGAAGAGACAAAAGGGGTTGGGGGAAGGGGTAGTGGGGTTGTGAGGCTATGAAATTGCAAATAGTCTAATTTTATAGTTTAATAGTTGTTTCTATATGTCGATAATGATAAACACATTTGTCCCAACAATTTTTGTTTACTGTTTTAAAACTTGTATAAAAATGCAAAGGTAAAATCTGAGTTGTATGTTTATCTATCTATCAAAAAATGTCAAAAATTTGCGTAAATTGCGTATATGCTGCCCGAATGAGGAAGGGGGAAAAAAAGCTTTCGCTTCCCGTCCCATACACCTATGTCTCTATGTCCCCGATTTAATTAATAGATATGTTACTTTCAAGCAGCGCTGCCATTAACAGACTTATAATGAATCTAGGGAAATGTTGACGTTTTTGAGGCATTTTCGGAAATATAAATCTACGTTTATTTCAATTTTGGAAAATTTAGGAGTTCATTTCGTAAATTTGTTTGCAGATTTCCAATAAATCAAGGTTTCATTATCACACAGACCAGCAGACATGCACCTGTCAGCTTGTATAAAGCCAACGTAGTTGTATGATCCCCGTTATAACAAAGAGGACTAACAAAATATCATATCATATCACCTTCACTGGTACTCTAAAATGAATGGGAAACAATTTTAGAGGCTAAAGAAAATGCTCTCCTTTTTGTATATTTTAAAGCAAATTCATGCCAAAAACTTATTTTGATATTAAATTGATTGAGACCAATCCCCAACACATCATTGTCGAACTCAGTCAGTCCGGAAGCATGCCTATTAATAGGAACATTTAAAACACACGAGAATATTGAAGTCATGCAGCCATATTGTTCAGATGTTGCAATAATATGTCCGTCATAGTTTCTAATTTATGTACTTAAATTATTTAAAATCATTGTGATAAAAAACATTTACATTTTCAAAATAGTCGTTTTGTACCTAACTGCCTAATAGCCTAGCTCTATTGTCTATTTGATCTAATATTTCGAAAACGGTGTGGTGAAGATATCAAACGGGAGTGGAGAAGTTGTAGCCATGACAATAATGAAGGTATTTTCAGAAGTTTTAAGTTTCGCCTAGCAAAGATATTTTTCCAAACGTATTTTAAATTTGAAAAATTGTAATAATGTATCAGGCTTTACTGTTAGATAGAAAAGGATCATGGGAAATATTGCAAAAAGGCGGCTTCCATGTACCAAAATGTTCCCATTAATAGGAACATTTATGTTTCCATTAATAGGCATGCTACCGGACTATCAGTGGTATGCTTGATAAGTTACCGTGTCAACAGTAATTTAGAGGTGTTTGTGTAGGGGTAAGGAGATGGTGATATTCAAGAAAATAGGCGTAGGACGCGTGGGAAGGACGAATGTATACTTTACCCCTCCTGCCCCACCACCACTCCCTCCCTCTGAAAATAAATAAATAAATAAAATAAAAAAAGAAAAAGAACGCACCTTTTTTTCCAAGAGCTGAAGAGAGAAAAAGAGACTTTTTTGCTCTATTCGTATATGAAATGGACACAAAAATTGAATCAATCATGAAGCCTAAGTCAATTTAATCTTGTTGTTTTTTCTTAAAAAATCAAGAGCTGAAGAATGAGACTATGACTCATTTTGTAGGCAATTACATAATTATTTTATTGCCGGGATATAAAAGAGTTATATTTCACTTTCATGTGACTACTGTAATTCATTTTCATTTCAATGCAGAGGGCAAAGGTGCCATTAGTTCCCCCTCACCACATGCACCCACGCCCCTCACGATTATATTAAAGGGATTTGTGTTGTTCTTTTCCTAAAAAAACAGAGCCAAATAGATCAGTTTTGCCGATAATTTTTTCAATTTTACCGAATTTTATACCATAATTTTCCCAACGTTATAAATATTTCAGGCCCTTTTGATATATACCTTTTTCAGATATTCAAGCAGTTAAAATTGACAATTTATAGCAAAAAGAAAACTAAGAAATAAGAAATGAAATAAAAACCTAATGAAATAATGTGATGAAAATGTTTCTTTGCGTGCATGTTGGTGGTGGTTTGGCATGTTTGGGTTGCTGGGTTGGAAACATCACACATACTGCATCTTATAGCTATGAAGTTATAAAGGTGATTGTCGGAACTATATAGTACGTTAGATGTACCTGACCTAGGTCTAAGCTAAAATCTGCATATTAGACATGTGCCCCGTTGGCTTGTAAGCATAGACATGGGGAAGTGGGTATATATCCACTTAACTTTGTGGGAGGCGTGCGGGAGGGGAAGGCGGGGGGGGGGGGGGGAGTGGAAGTACATTTATATTTATCCCCCACAGAGGGGATGGTTATGTAGTACCTCCCCCCACCCCCACCAACCCACACACACACACTGTTTGCCCTAGCAATATTCCTAAAGCATAGTAATTTTGTATTGAATGTTTGTGCAATCGTTCAGTAAACTGATAAACAGGTAAAAGATTCAGTTATATCAGGTGATCATGCTCGAATCAATCATGTTTATCTTCTAACGGCCTACTTTTTGAATTTTGCAAAGAAGGATAAAAGAACTTCTCGAAAAATGCATAATTTCCGAAAATGAAATAGTTGAAGATTTCCCGATGATGGAAAATTGATTAATCAGTGCAATTTTTCCGAGGATGAAAAATATTTCGGAAAAGTTGAAGAAGAGTTTACAGCAACGTGACATGAAAATTCCTGTGCTTTTGCCCGGACCTCATCGGTCCACCTTTGGTGGGCTTGCCGAACCTGCAAAGTTGTCATCGGGAAATCAGTGACGTACTTATGGCCTTACGGCCGGGGTGAGTGGAGACATGTGGACTCTTATGGTATAACGGTATAATAATGGTATATATTTTTACGGGCTTCATAATTAGGGCCCGGGCTAGGTCCGGTTACCCCTCCTGCCCCTCTCCGTAAGTTATACCATTTCGGAAAATATATGTGCATTGTGGGCATATAGTACATAAGTATTTTTCGCTTCAAGTTTTATCATAAAATACAAATTGTTGCCAGGGGCGTAACTAGACTTCTACCGCATGGCGGGAGAAGGGAGGTGTAAGACAAATTTTCTCGACAAAATTTCACTTGCCCGATTTGTCTATAAATGATTGCAAGAGTTAACAACCACACAATATCAGAACATTTAGAGAAACCGAATCCCTCCCCCCCTCCCTTTCGCATACCACTCCGCACCCACTCGCAACCAGCATCATTCCAGACATTTTGGCTTGGGGGAACAGTACTCAAGTACCAAACACGGAACTGCGAAACAGCATTTACCCGTTTAAGGGCCCCTGGCGGGCAGCGTCCAGTGGCGAAAGCTTCTCAGGCTGTAAAGTCCTTGTTTTCAATGTTGCCCCAGACTGCCAGAATGACTGAAAGTTAACACAAACCATTACAAACAAGCTGACTAAATTTAAGTGATTAAAAGAAGACAATTTTAAATTCTCATGTTAAAAGGCAGAAGAGAAATTGGCCCCTGCAAATTGAGAAAAATCAGGCATAATTATGCAGGCGTTCATCAGTTCATGGTGTAGCGGAGGCAGGATTGTTTTTGAATATATCTGAGCTTGAGTTGGGTGAGGCGAGAAGAGACACGGAGTTCAGGTATATAGGGGACAGGTTAAGAGTCTATGCTTGATGGAGACTTTGGTGTTGCAGGTGGATGGGTGAGGCAGAAAGGGTCATGCAACCTATCACTCGATCAACTAGTGTCACACAGTCAACTGAATATGTGTGACTACCAAAACCCACTATAACCTATCTTTTTGACCAACCAATGACTACCGAAACCCACCTTTTACAACCAAAACCGACCATTTTATACAAATGACTGAAATAGCATAATGAGTTCACAATTGTCTTGAGTATTTGATTCAATTGAAGTCAATATTCAATTAAAAACTCAAAACAAGATTGCGTGAAAAGCGTAACTTGAAAGGGTGTAATATATTTCATTTGTATTGTTTATATTATAATTCATATGAAATTTTGCACATTTAAATAATACACTATTGTACCTCAAGCCAAATTTGATAAAAACCTTTGGTGAACTTTCATTTGCTTCACAATACAAACAATGTTTTGATAATAATATTATGACTATCAAAATATGTAAACAAGATCATTGTCATTGAGATTTGCTTCTTCATACTGAATTACATGGCCAGGTTGTTTAATGAAAAGAAAAAAAACTTCTTTACCACAAAATATATATTCTGTAACACCTGAGAGGAATTTATTTCTTATTTAAACTCAGTTTTTTCTCAATATTATCTTTCCTATCTACAGAGACACAATATCTCGTTCCCAACATGATGTCCAGGACTATCACCACAGCCAGGCAAGACAACCTAATAAGCGTAGTTACATGTTTCACATTAAATTAAGTACATGAGTTTCAATACACATGATTTAAAGAAGATAGCAGGATAAAATTAGGGAATGCAAAACTCCCGCAAATCCCTTATTGTGTGTTTCATAATCAATTGTGAAATAACATTGCCTGGATTATTTTCCATTGAAAGATGCATTACTCTTTACTATACCACGCGGCGTTATCATCGCCGTTTTGGGTGCCCTAATTTTGGCTCCGCCTCCCGAGCGCATTTTCAAAAAAGTGCTGGTAGAGTAAGAGTTAATAAGCTCTGAATTTTTAGCTCATTTGTACTGATGGCATTAGAAATGTTGTTGAAGATATAAAACATTCCATAATAATGTATCAGATTTGTAATTTGTCGTTTAGGGTTAGGTTTATTCACAATATGTTCACGAGGAACTAATCACTCGATCGACTAGTGTCCCACAATCAACTGAATATTTGTGACTACCAAAACCCACCATAACCTACCTTTTTGACCAACCAATGATTACCAAAGCCTACCTTTTACAACCAACACCGACCATTTCATACAAATGACAAAAATAACATGTTGAATTTAAATTTGTCATGAGTATTAATCCAATTGAGAGACACATTCAATTGCAAATTGCCTCAAGTCAAATTTTAGTTAAACACCTTTGATGAATAGCCATTTGCTTCACAATGAAAAGAATGTTTTCATGTGAATATTATGGCTAGCAAAATATGTAAATGAGGTCATTACACGTTGGATTTTCTGTTGAGATTTGCTTCTTTACATTGAAGTACATGGCCAGGTTGTTTAATGAATAGAAATATTCTTATCACAAAATAGAGCTTGTTGAAAGGTGACTTTGCAGTGTACAGTGTGACGTCATAAAGGCAGATCCAGGACAATTCTTATGTATTTCAATAAAAAAACAATGTTTTTTTAGTATAAGATTCTTCTGCAAATGGGCAAGAACGTTCTTATAAAGTTCATGTATTTGAAGATCTCAATAAATAAACAAATAATGTCTCCAATTATTTAGGAATAGGCAATCAATATTCAAAAAAATAAATGCAGATTTTCTGCGATGTATCGTTATGACATACACTGTGAGGTATTTTTTCAACACACTCGCAGACATTTTGGAATGCAATAATGATAAATGGAAAAGAAGTGAGAAAAAAAATTGCACCACATTATATCTGTGCTAGTCTATCTTATATTATAAAATTTAAGGGAAAATATCTGTAAGTATAAGAATCTATATGACATGTGCTTTTAATTATAATAAAGAAACTTCACTGACATGCAATTGTAATCTGTTTCTTTTAGCGATATTGACAAATAACACTACAACAAAGAAGACAACTACTGCAGGAAAAAGACTGGTGGCAAAGATAGCGGCCTATTAGAGAGTTACAACTACTACTTCAATAAGAAGACTGGTGGCAAAGATAACGGCCTATTAGAGAGTTACAACTACCACTACAACAAGAAAACTGGTGGCAAAGATAGCGACCCATTAGCTACTACAACAAGAAGACTGGTGGCAAAGATATTAGAGAGCCACAACTACTACTACAACAAGAAGACTGTTGGCAAAGATAATGGATAATTTAAGAAAGTTACATTCTTGAACGCTTTACTTGTTATTTGTATGAATGACCTCATGCGCAAAAATGGCAAAAAGGTGCATTGAGAATACAAAGAAGATTACAACGACCCGTACATAAGCGTGAAATGCCATTGACAGCAAGCCAGGAGGCATTTCCTCCTTGGTAGTTTCACGACTGGTTTGTGTTGGGGGTGGGTACACACAGAATTTATGGTGTCTCATCAGCTCAAATCAAATCCTCTGAACATAATTTGTGAATGTTTTACTATAAATTGTTATAGTTTGTTTTTTAAAATCGCATTATTCTACCCTTCCCCTCCTCCTCCCTTCCCCTCTCCCTCCTCCCCCCTCCCTCCATCCCCTCCCTCCCCCTCCCCCTTTCCCTCCCTTTCTTTATCCCCCTTCCTCCCTCCCTCCCTCCTCCTCCTTTTGTAATGTGATATACTTTGTGCAATTTATTGGTGATTGCCCCTCCATGAGACCAAACTACTTTCCTCTTCCCCATCTCCCCTCAATGACCAGAATCCTGGTGCCGCCACTATTAATGATATAGCCCCAATCGAGAACATCCTGGTGAGCATACCAGTATAAAGATGATGCAGCGGTGTAAAAGCGGGGATAATTCCCTCGCCATTTTCTTAAAAGAGGGCTCATCCCACTAGCTATATTTAATAATTGCACATTTCGCATATGCATTGTTGCTGGTCGATAACTTTAAACATTGGTGAGAAGAAACTCCTGGTTCACAATTTAGCTCTACATCACTGAGATAATGTATATGTTGTTGTATAGCAAATTGCCAACCTTGACTTGGACAAATTGGAGATGTAAAGTTTTCTGTAACACTAATGGGAAAATAAAAGATACATTTGAAAAGATCAAATAACAATCATAGTGTTATAAAATGCAATGACACCCGTAGACATTGTGTGACAAAGAACAATGTTTTTTTAAATGTATCCATTGTAAAATTTTGTTAAACAAAATACATGTACACTTAAGAATGTGAGGTCATAGACATAGGCCTTGCATTGACCACCACTGCCAATAAACGGTTGGCTCTGTTGAGTAAGTGGTAGTTTTTGGTTGAAAAGTTATTATAGGGGAAATAAATGTCAAATACAACCTTGGGAAAAGTGGATATTGTAGACCAACCAACCAATGGTTGTCAATGGTTGTCAAACATGGACAAACAGAGAAATAATTCCAAATGTGCTCTTGTCAGACAGCCATGAAACAGGTAGAAAATCCTTATTGATAAAAAAAACAACCTGTTAAAGTAGAGGACCACCTTTTTTATGGTCGTTTTTTTGCAGGGGTGAAGACACAAAGCAATACTAATCATATGTTGAGCAGTACCAACGTCGAACATTTTGTTGCTTTTCCAACTTTTTGCCCCCTCCCTCCCTAGAAAAAAATAAAAAATAAACTCAGTTCAAGGATACCCAACCCCACAGATTTATCTTATCCATTACGATATGTGAACATATATTCTAAACACTATACCCACTTTTGATACTTAAAAACGTTTCGCGATATTTTATTTAAATTAATAAAATACTAATTATTTGATATATGAGTCGTATGGGAAGGACATCTTGTACACCCACCCTAGATAGAATTGACGTCAAGTGACGTCATATAATCAGTTTTGTTGCCAATGTGCACACATCTATGCACCTTTATCACAGTTTAACAGTACATTTGTGTGAGAATTGGGTTGTTGAAAGCTAACAAAAGATTTTATTTTTAGCAAAAAGTTTGAGTAATATTTATTCAGTTATTTCTGTTTTGGAACTTGTTCTTCAGTTAGCAGGTACTATACCCCGTCGGTGGTATTAAGACCTAAACTAATGAAAACTATTACGCTAAGCCTATAATAAATAAACTAGCCTTATGTTCTGCGAGAGAATTCTAACGAACGGGTAACGAAATTAGAGATAACAAAACAATAATATTGTCCCCATGAAAAATAGGAGCTTTATTTTTAATCTAAAGCAAGTAATCTTTCAAATAATAATTAAAATTACGCTTCTAAAATACGTAAAAACCGTGAATTTACTCGCAAATCCTAATCAAATCAGTGCTGTCTTTTAGCGTAAGTACTATGTCAATTAATGACAATAAAAACAGATAAACGGAAGTGTATTTTCATTTTGTAACTAGATCAAAATGTATTTTTTGTTACAAAGAAGATTACTGTTTGGACATAATTGCAATAAAATCTTTATATTTTGGACATATTTTTATGATATTATGGTTAAACATATTGAATTTTAGGGCGGTAATTGCTCTATTATAGAAATTAAAACTAATGTTTTAAAATATCTTATCGCACTGGTAAATTGGCAACGGAAAAACTGGAACTAATTCTAAAACCGGCAATTTTAAAATATATCGACAATATGGTGACCTGCATAGGGGCATACAATCTAGAAACTGGTTTTTTTTTTATGGGAAACGATTTTTTTTTTTTTTTGGAATTTTCATACATTTTTACCTAAATAGAACCCAACTCATTTTGTGAGTTTGTGTCTCCTTTAAAAATGTCACGAGTAATTTTCCTCTCTTTAAAATTATACACGTTTTATCTAAGAAAATTCAACAAATTAGCAGGTGCGTCATAACCCATTGTCGTCGCTCTTGTGAAATATAACATTGAGTGAAGTTTAAATTGTCCAGTGCATCTGTATATATCCGTGGGGGTGAAATGCCCTGTTCCAATTGCTGCTGTGTCTGTTCGTCCCTGAATGCCCTGTCCGGATTATATGAATGCATGCAAGATACATAATGCCTGTTTGATTCAGCCTACAATAATGGAAACAAATATTTGACTTTTTTTTCTTCACCCTTGTACCCTATTTCAATGTTGGAAGTGAATGTTAAAAGTTGCAGGTCCAAGTCATGTCCCAACTTTGAAATGGGATAAATGGGAAAAAGGGTCAAGATTTGTATCCATGATTGTAGGCACTAAATCCCAAACTGATTGAACCTATTCGGTATGAATTAAAACGTCACATAGGATATAGATTGGAAGTCATCCTTCGGCTCAATTACACCCCGTAAAACAGCCCTGTATTGTATACTTTATACATTACTTACCAACCACCATAAGCCCAGAAGCCGGCAAAAAGTGCAGAGGCTACTCCTGATAGTTCAATAGGATCTCCGGTTTTAAATGGGTTTTGAAGGTGCTGGGTTTCTTTCGTGAACATCTTGAATAATCCTATGATAATGATCATAAATAGTCCAATCAGCTTGGCTACTGTAAAAAAGATCTGCGCATTGGTCCCAAGGTTGGTTGAGTAACAGTTTATGAAGACAAAAATGCCTGTGAAAGAAAATATTTTATCATGTACAGTCCTGTCCACGCTCCCGATCTGGAAAATTTTTGTCGTTATAAACCACAGTGCATCTTTCCAAATTCAAATTGCTCTAAAGACTGAAAACATCATTAGTTCCAAGCCAAAAATAAGAAAAAAACATGCAAAATATTCCAATTTTATTGGTGTAACAGAACGATGCCATTGTTTTCTCCCTTTTCACAAACTCAAATTTATCTTTTACCAGTGAATTTCAAAATAATCTCAAAAATTACTTTCAATATTTTTTGAAGATCACAGTTTGACATTTTAATTACCATCAAAAACTCAAATTATCCAGAAACATTAATTCAATATCATTTCCAAAATTTACAAATTTAGAATTACAGAAATTGACAAGCAAAAAAAAAATAACGGCTAAACTTATTAGCAACAATTCAAATTATGGTCACTGCGCATGTCTCCATCTCCCAATCGGCAGATCTCACAATCGAGAGCGTGAGTAGTAAGAGGAGCCTATATAGTAAGTGAGTAATCAGGAGCCAGCATTGCTATCACATGATAGCTCATTTGCATATTATTAATGCTGCCTTCTGATTGGTCACTGGCTGAATATGATTTTTAATAAATTTATCATACGACCGTCCCTTCCCATTTTTTGGAGATATGTTAATTTGTACACAACCGTCTCCCTATTTCTTAACACATAACAAATATGAATGTTACAAACAATGTCAGACAACAAAATACAAACGATAATAATGTCAAAAAATGATTTTTTTTTCTTGAATGGTTGGTGGCTCTTAAAAAAGAGCATTTGATTTGTTTATCAATTGATCGATCTACTGTCCTTCTCCGCCTACCAGTAGTCTGCTGATGCTGACCTGCTTTTTTGCTCTTCTACCTCCTCAGAATTTCTAGATTCTCCAAGTAAGCTAAACGAGGCGGTTCCTCTTTTCCAAGGTGGCTTAGACATCAATCTTTTTCTTTTCATGGCTTCTATCTTGTAATATTGGGTATAAAGGTAAAATGTCGGAGATCTCTTAATGATGGAACTCTTACGAGCTTTGCACATGGTTATTTCCCCATTTGTTGTCTCTAGTTGCAAAGTTTTAAAGGTAGTTTAGTCTTTTACTCTGATACCTCGGTGGTATTCTAACAGCAGATGTTTTTCGTACTCTGTTGTCGAACTTGCGTGTAAAACCGAACCAGTTATAAGCTATGGCAGGGTATTTTTCCTTGTCAGCATTTAAAACCCATTACGACAGGCAACCATTATGATTCTCGATACCGGTACGTATTGATCGGACATGATGTATCTTATTCCATGCTCAAGATTAAAGTGAAGTCGACGTGCAAGACGTTGTCTTTTGTATGCTCCCCGACCAATCAGCGATGCTTGTCGACCCAGACAGACACTTGTCTAGTTTGTGATTGCGTACGCGCCCGTGATTGGCTTGTCCAATGATCACGCCTGTCTGGTGTGGCTTCACGTGTGTCACTGACTGACTCTTCCAGGTATCGTGTCGTTGAACTTATTTCATGATGTTGCTCTTTATGGTAGCCTTGAACTCTACGGTAGCCTCGAACTGCAATTTTTATATCGAATGTCTTTAATGCAATTTTATCTTTCTTTAATGTTTATAAGAGACTCTTCAAAAGTGTCCCACAATGGTAAAAGCACCTGCCCCAACCATCGTAGGGTGCCGCATCAGTCATACCACGGTTTTGTACTACTTCCGTCTTCGTTTTTCTTTCTTAAATAATAAACACATGGGAATACAAAAGAATGCTTTCAGATTCCCGTGCAATAATCAAGTCCCACAGACAGGACCGACCAATGAAGAAATAGGGAGACGTTCGTATATAAACCAACATCCCCCCAACAAAATGGGAAGAGACAGTCGTATGATAAAATTTGAGAAACCTATACAGTCAGTGACCAATCAGAAGGCTACATTAATAATATGCAAATGAGCTATCACGTGATAGCAATGCTGGCTCCTAATTGTTCACTTGCTGTATAGGCTCCCCTTACTACTAGCGTGGACCGGACTGATGTATGTTTTATCAAATTTGTTAAAAAGCGATCATTTCAAAACATTTTAATTTTGTGTTTTTAATATAATACGCACAGTTTGTTTAAATATTGTGATATTACAACAACATTAACATTAAAACAAATCAATCTTTTTGAGACTCTCTTTGAATAAGAAATTTCTGAAGATCCGGAATATATTTCAAAACAAAGACTCTCCTCTCAGCTGTGGTAAACTGATTAATTAATATGAGGCCATACAATAGGTGTTGCTAGATACTTACACATGATGCAAATAGCAGAAAGCTTTATTCCTATTGCTGGTGCGTCCAAACATCCCGATAATTCCATCAGTGGAGTAATAATGTAGTTTGTAGTTACAATACACTGGACGGTTAATGTTATTGGTCCCTCTAACAGCCAAACTAGCATAATCTGTATAAATCCAAAGAGGGGTCCAAAACCGTTGTTTAGAAATGTATATTCTCCTCCCGACTTCTGAAAATAAGATACCAGCTCGATGTAACTTAACCCACCCGCAATTGTTACGGGCGCACACACAATCCACACCAAATATGACAGCCCCACGTTGCCTTGCAGCCCTCTCAGAATGCCCGTTGGTGAAATAAAGATTCCAGAGCCGATGACCATTCCCATGATCAATGAAATTGACCTCAGTAATCCAACAGACTTTACCAAAACAAGTTTTTGAGAATTAACTGGCTGATAGGATTCCATCTTAGGTATTTTGTTGTATATTTTATCTGCTAAGAGCTCTTAAGAAATGAATTGTTGATATATAATCAATTCATTTAGTTCCGTTATAAATGTCTCCATTCGTCAGACCGTGCAAATAGTTAAGTTGTTTCATTAGCTTTGCCACGTACAAACAATAATGCGATAGGTGTCAGCAGGCCACGTGGATTAGCATAAACAACCAGGCTTCTTCAAAACAATTTGCAGGAATTAACTGGCCGATAGGAATCCGTTGTATTATATTGTTTTTTCTTATCAGCTTGTCGTTTGAACACGAACTCATATTGAACGCCAAAAAATCACCAATATGTTCGCAAAACATATATTCACAAACAAATATTGTCGCGAAAAACGCATGCTCGAAAACAAATATGTTGGAACGTGGCCCACCGGGTTTGTTCTCCTATCCACAGATACATTACTTTGGACAGCTCGGTTTGCTTGTTGAACCTTGTGGTTGTTTTTACAACTGACTAGCTCTCACTGGTGGTCAGGTAGTAATGCATGATAAATAACTTTTGACTACAAATTTTCAATTCAATGAATCCAAACTCACAAGAGTGTTTATAACTCACTAATGAACACATATTTTTGAAAATCCAAACGAATCCTTATCCCCATATTACACGCATGACTTGGCCATGCAGTAACCAAATCCATAATATCTGGCCCTTTACAGTAAGTTCCATTGCATGATTGGGAGTGTCATTTCTGATGCGTAATATCACTGAACTATCAGTGATGGCTTTTTTTAATGCTTCTAGCAGAATCTAAAAGGCATACCCGCCGAAATGGAGCTTCTGGCGGGGAAAAATTCTGAAATTTGAAATTTTGTAGGGACGATTGGGCGTAGTGGGCGGCAACAAGAATGTGTGTGCTGCTAAACGAACATTATAAAGTAGAGGCTGTAGACAGAAAAATGATACCGGCAGACAAGATCAGATTCACGTAAGCTCCTCACGGTACGAAAATAGCTGTTTCTGTTATCTGAAACATTGACTGATTAATGTTTACTTGAAGTTTCTGGCGAAGGGTTGCATTTTAAATACTAAGGTTACGAAAGTTTTATATTATGATGCGAATAAGTATACCGGAAAGATTGTAAACATAGTAATTAGTTTCACGATGTGTTTACGATATGTTACGAAATATCCGTTAATCTACGTTAGCAGAAACATCGTAAACATCTTTTTATATTTTTACACCATTTTTACAGGATCAATTAAATTTCTTAAACATTGTCAGCCTATTTAAGCGGAATTTCCGCAAACATGCAAAGATGCACAAGAAATTTAAGCTGCCTTTCCATTGTAACTTATGTTTCATAAACATGGTACGAGCATTTTCGTAAAGTATCCGATAACGGAAAGTTCATCAACTCCATTTATAGATTTACTATACGTTTACGAAATAACTTTACTTTTTAAAAATATGGTATAAACATTTCCGTGAAATACCCGATAACGGAAAGTTCATAAACTCCATTTGTAGGTTAACTATACGTCTACGAACTAACTTAAAATACCTTAACATGTACAGTATTGAGCATTTCCGTCATTATCCGGCAACAGATAATTTGTAATATTTTCTACGAGTTTAAGAAATAATTTGAATTTCATAAACATTGTTTCAGTGTTTCCTTGTAAGATACGATAATGGATAACTTGTAAACTTTGTTTCTATATTTCCTATACGCGTTTAAGAAATAATATAAGCTTCATAATGATGGTTCCAGTGTTTCCATACATAAAAAGATAATGTGCACGCCGGGTGTGAAATCTACTTGCAAATCGGACATGAATGATTGAAAATAATAATAAACAGCTTAAAGTACACCTTTTGATTCTGTTCAGTTGTATAAAATATGCAGATTGGTCGACCAGAACCAACATTTTTCAAGAAAAAATGAAGGCCATGAATAACGTGACTTGTAGGCCAAATGCCGCTTGCATGCCAGCATAAAAACAGGCCTGTGAACTTGTGTGAAGAGTAATACTGCTTGGAATAGCGAATCTCACAAATCCAATTATGTTTTGAATCATCACTTCAGGGAGGTAAATACCTGTATACAGGAATATATCGCTGGCATTTGAGAATAAATTATAACCCACGCATGATTATCAGGATTTTCGTCTTCATTTATCCATTAGTAATAATTTGTCAACATATATACCTTAAAAAAAACTACAATTGTAAATGCTATCGATGGACGAAAGAGATCACCAACATGAAATATGATGTATGCATAATAGAATTAAGCTGTAATTGCTAAATGGAAATATTTGTTCACACAGCACAGCACCAAAATAGCTGTTTTTGGTATCTGAAACATTGACTGATTAATGTTCACTTGAAGTTCCTGGTGAACGCTTACATCTTAATTACCAAGTTTACGAAAGTTTTGTATTTATGATGCGTATCCGTAACCAGAAAGATTGTCAAACATGGTAAGTAGTTTTACGATGCGCTTACGATATGCTAAGAAATTGACAGAAACTTCGCAAATATCTTTTCTTAAATATACATCATGTTTACATGATGACAATTTTGCTCTAAAAAGTTTGCAAGACAGATCAGATCAGGGAGCTATTAATAGTACCCTAATCAGATCAAATGGATGAACTGTCTAGGACTGCACACAGTTGATTACACTTCTTAATGACTGTTTATTCATCATGCCTAAATGCACAAAGCACTTGAATCCAGAATTACCTTTTGGTGTCAGTCACAGGTTATCATTGATCTAGTCTCACAATGGAGCTATTAACTGGTAACATGGTCTCACAAGGTCAGTGATGTTTGTAAATTTGATATCTTTCTCAAAACAATGCATTCTTTTTCTCGTTTATATACTGTGTGTTAGAAACAAAGGCCCCACTGGAATTTCTGGAACATATAGGCATAAAGGTACCACTTTAAAGTGGTACCTTAATGATATAGGTTTATGCAGGGAATTGTACAGTAACAAAGAAAGTTCTCTGTATGTCAAAAAAAAGCTGTTTTGCCAAGTTTCTTTTTATTTACTTAACACAGAAAATAGTGTTAGATACAGCAATAAGTTTTGAAATAAGACTTATACAAATGATTAAACATCTATTGCTCTGTAACCATTAATCAATTAATAAATCATGGCAATTAAATTTCTTTTGTTTCTATTTATTAGAACATATTTTATGTAAAATATCGATGACAGATTAAGATATTTCTTACCATTTAATACATTTCTTTGAAATAATTCATGCTATATTTATTGTTCACGTAATTCTAGAAGCAATCATTTTATGGCTTTCTCTTAAATTCTTCATATATTCTTTTTGACCTTTTTATGATCAATATCCAATTTTTTTAAATCTCAAGTATTTTCGTTTTTAGCACCTTAAACAGCGGTGTCACTAAAAGCCCTTATAAGCCTACTCCAGAGCTTTGTCTGAAAATGTACTCCCCATGTCAGAAAAGTATTTTGGCCTAAGTTAGATTTTGCCGCCCTGCCCCCACACCCACCCACCAAAATATTTAAGATAACCCAATTTTTAACTTTTTCTTAAAATATCAACTCTTTCCTCAAAATCTTGAATTTCTTGCTCAATATATTCAACTTTTTCCTCGAGATTTCCAATGTTTTTTCTCAAAATATCTGACCTGTTTCTTGAAATGTCTAAAGGATTTTTTAAAATATCCGACTTATTTTCAAAATATCCTATTTATTTGTACAATATACATCCAAATTTAGCTTTAAAATTTCTAAGGTTTTTCCTCAAAATATCTGAATTATTTTTCAAAATATCCAACTTATCATCAAAATCTTTAAATTTTTGCGCAATATAACATCTAACTTTTATTTTAAAATTTTCAATTTTTTTCTTCTTAAATTATCTGGCTTTTTTTCTCAAAATGGCAGAAGCTTTACCTTATTTACGATATAGTCAATGTTATGACAGCATAACGATTCCTGGTTCCAGGCTAGTAGGGAAAGGGTATGACGGGGTGATGTACCCCAACTTTCTGTGAGTCCATGTTAAATAGATTATTTAAGAAGTTCTATATTTTTGACCTGATTAGGGTCTGCTTCTAATTTTGACACCAGCAAACTGGATTTGGGTATTTGTATAATTTCTAGAAAGTCAAATTTTATTTTAGTGCAATTTTAGAACAAATTAATATACAGGTATGTGTGAAAGATAATTGTAGGCTGTAGTGGCAAAATTCTACATCTAAATAGGGAATGGATTCAGTTGGGTTTTACAATTTTGAAAGGGTTTCCAGCTGAAAATATCAACCACAGAAATGAACTTATTACTTTGAGAAGTCATCTAAATTATGTTCTTGATTATATGACTAATTATCATTATCATTTTCAAGTCAGTTGGAGCCATAAAAAGCATGGAATCTTCAGCGCGTCCAGGGCTAGTACACCCTTAACCACAGAACCATGCAAGGCTGTCTGCTATACATTTTGTTGTTATTTTCATTCAAAAGATTTGTATTGCCATTGCGAGCCATCAAAAATAGGGAATTTTTAGACCTCAGGCAGCCACAGGGTCCCTAACAGGATATGCCTCTTGACCTTACCAAAGCCCATTAAAAAAATTCTTTGATTACAATACTCTCATGCCTTAGTTTAAAAGGTCAGCGACTAATACTTCAGATACCTCCCCATATATATTTAATTTTAAATCTGGAAATATTGAGGCCCCATCCCTCCCCCTTCCAGTGCCGGGAGCCCTACCGCAATTTATACTTACTTCAGTATTTTTACATTAAAAAAATGCTTAGTTTTCAAAAAATGCACCACCTGACCTCGCCCCTCCCTCCCTACTCACTCGCCACCCCCACCGCTCCTCCCTAATAGAAACTTTTACAGTTCTTTAAAAAGAATCGATCACAAAATCCAATTTGGGCGTTCTAGCAAGTACATAAGTTAGTTATCACTTAAACTTAAGTGACGATGCAAACAAAAATCTAACGTTAGTGCCTTTGTCCTAAAATTCGTGGAATTTGTAGATACCAAATTTCTCACAGGTTGTCATATGTAAAAGGGTAGTCCACATATTCTTTATGGTCATTGAACTATCAAGACCCTCAGACAAAAGTGTAATCTTATCTAGAAAATTCAAGATACAAAATGGAGAACCTCAAATAAAAGTGTAATCTTATCTAGAAAACTTAAGATAAATAATGGAGAAAGACACACACACAAAATCAACTGGCAACCGAGGCCTAAGCTGTTGCCACACTATTTTATAGCAAAAATCAGCCTAAAGAGTAAAGTACAGTTTCTCCAGAATCGAAGAAGTTCTATCTCCCACATTTCTGGATTAATTAAGCAAAAAAATACTAAGGTCTTTATCTAAATTCAACCTAATAAATTCCGAAGGTCACCCGATGATGGTTGAAATTTAAGCCACATGTCTGTTCACTCGTCCGTAAATTATAAGTAAACATGTATGCTGTGGTACACTGAAATGGCGCATTAACCACGGAGATGTGGAAACATGGAAAGTAAATAACCACAAGATTTGTTTTCGTCGCATTCACAGATAGCCGTATCAGGTTTCAACCAGATATCGGGTTGGATTTTGTGCAAACTTTTTAATGTAAGAGTCAGGATAAGAGGATACAGGATACAGGATAACGTAAACTTTTTAAACATGGTCAGCATGCTTAAGCGGAATTTCAGCGAGCGTATATTCTGAAAGCAAGCAAAAGAAATGTAAGCTGCGTTTCATTGTAACTTATATTTCATAAACATGGTATAAACATTTCCGTGAAATATTCGATAACAGAAAATTCATAAAACTCCATTTGCAGATTTACTATAGGTTTACGAACTAACTTAAAATAAATAAACATTTATTTAACGTTTCCGTTACTTTCCGGCTACGGATAATTTGTAAACTCGGTTTGTATACTTTTACGTGTTTAAGATCACACTTAAATTCCATAAAGATTGTTTCAGTGTTTCCGTAGAAGATACAATAACGGATAACTTGTAAACTATGTTGATATATTCCTACGCGTTTGAGAAATGAACAAATTTCATATACATGGTTACAGCGTTTCCTTGCATAAACAAATTATGTGCACAAAAACACTTTATCTCCTACAATCATGATTACCAGGATTTGTGTATACAAACAAAAAATTACCATACAAAAGTATACATTTGGAAAATGTGGAGGTGGGGCAAGTTACCCCTTGCACCCTCAAATCCTGTCTATGCTCAAACCATATGTGTAGGACCCGGGGACAGGAACCACGTGCCTCCGACTTTTTCGAAAACGGACAAAAGTAGTGCCTCTTTTAGAAAAATGAAAAGTCCCTTTCAATCTGTCAATTACTTTCTCTTGCCTTAAGGCCCCAGTGACGAAGCCACCAGACGTTTAGCGCTTTTTGACGTGATTTTAGTATCATAAAGTTGCTTGAAATTGTGTAATTCTACACTAAAGCTAGTTAAAAGGAATATCTTTTGGTTAAGTTTCAAATGTAGGATCCCATTAGTAAAATGTGTCTTTAGTTGGCGCCCAGGGATGATTCTTATGTTTTTGATGTAAGAATATTGCTTTTAGAGAAACATTTACAACGTTTGTTTTGATTACATATTGCAGAAGTTTAGATTAAAAAGAGTAAAATATTTTTGAGGACAATTTTTGTGCCCCTAGAGTATGCCGCGACCTCGCAGACAGCTTCACTGAGGAAAGTTGCCCCCTGTCTCCGGCCATTACGCCACTTATTAGAACATTTCCGATGGTAAGGAACGTTTGGTAGAAACACGTATAAACCGGGGCCAGCAAGAGAGCCTTGGCTCTTAATAATTTTATTGGGGGCCGAGTATCATTTTGCCCTTCTCCCCCTCCCAAAGTGAAAGTCTAACGAATTGATATTGAGGAGTCAGATTCCATGAGACTTTTTTCTTCCGAAAATCTTTGATTTTTGAAAAAACTTCTTAAATTTTTGTAAAATTTACTTTAAATCTGAGACATTTGTTTCAATTTTTGGGTCATTTTCTGTAATTTTCAGGACATTTCCTTTATTTTTCAAAAATCTATTTAATGTTTTAAAAACTTTCTTCATTTTCGTGACATTTGCTTCAATTTTAAAAAGTATATTATATTAGAAAATATTTCTAAAAAAGAATTTCTTCTATTTTCCAGGATTTTTTTTATTTTCAGAAATTTTCTTTAAATTGGATTATGAAAATGTTGCCAAATTTTAAGAAAATTTGCGAAAATTTGACAACTTTTATGTCAAGAAATCCTTAAGTTTACTTCTGTATGCAACGCGAGAAGATTAATTTCTCTGCCGGTCCCCAACTCTCCACACCTCCTATGCCGGCCTGTGAGTAATGCGGTCAGATAAATCGATTCTACAACGTATGGATTCGAGTACAGTTTAGCATCCGTCTGTCAGTCATATTTTTTGATCACGTATTCATAGGACTTGGAATTCTCGGGCAGCAAATTGTTCTCTCCTTTAAGAAAATGTATTTTCAAATATACAAATTTTAGCAGTAGAGGCCAGTGTCGGAGCTGGTCATTGCGTCATTTGCACGAGGACCCAAGGTTCCGAGGGCCACTCCCAAGGGCGTAAATTGACATCTAGCGCTGAAAGAAAGGGGAAGGGCAGAAAGCGGGGGAGGGGGGGGTTAGCACAAATATACCACGTGTTATAGGAGGCTTAGGATTTTAAAAACATGTGTGGGCACGGCGGGGTATATTCATAATCAGTCTGGTGCGTACCACGATCGGGGGACCCTTTACAGAAGTATCCTACAATGCATCTATGCAAATTCAAAGTTTGTAAAGGAAGAACATAAGAATCAGACACATTTTGAGCACGGGAAAGTAAATATAGAGGTTCAAATTTTTCTTCACGATTTGAAATAATGGCATATGAATTATCTTTTCACCGTGCGCTTTTAATATTCACCGTGCGGTTTTCGATAAATTTAAAGAAATTTGGTGACTTCGTATTATGTTTATTTTTTAGGCAATCCCGTTTTAACAAGATTTTCTGAAAACAAAAACAAAATATTTTAAAGTTTTATTAAGGAATCATTTTTGCCTAACATGGTGACTATTATGCGGTAGAAAATATGGACTTATTACTCAAAAACACTTTGGCAGGCCCGTAAAGAGGGCCGCTAAGGTCATATACACATATACCTCCCTATAGGCCGAAATAGGGAAATTTTACTGTGGAAACGCACAGTGCCGGATTTAAGCTTGAGCCGCATGGGCACGTGCCCAGGGTCCTCACAAATAGAGGCCCTACAAATATCCCTCTTGTAAGGCTCAAACCACTGCTCATAATTGTAAATGTGTATACACACTATGACAAAAACATAATGATTGCCACTACTTTTAGTGGAAAATCAAACTTTCTCACCAAATGTGACTTTTCTTCCCTACTGCCGCTGTTCAGTGGCACCGGTAAGGGGGCATGGGAAAGGGGAGGCACGTGTCCCGAGTCCTAGAAAATGTATAAACTCAAAATGGTTTTGAGGTATATATTTGACATGGATTTTAAGCAACTTCCTGCCACCTCAATTACGAAAAAACGTGGGACTTCGCGTGCCTATAGTACCACCATAGCCGGTATACACTTATGCATACACGTTTCATTTATGCCCCCATTTTTTTTCTGGCGGCGCCACTGCCGCCGTCACATTTTGAATCATGATTAGATTACTTTATGATTATCATTGTCTTTTTATGGGATTGTCTTGCATTTTCCCGTAGTTATATTAAACAATTATGATATGCAGTGTCGTAATAAATGGGGCCATAATTCGGCGGTTGTTAAAATAGGCCCATTTTCTAACCGCCTTCTTCGTTGTAAAGGCCCATTTCACGGGCCTCGTCGGTCCTTTTTCTGATCACTACTTCAATTTGAGAGCCCCTTTCAGAAGCCTCGTTGGTTGCTAAGATATGGGGCGATTTTTTTCTGATCGTGTACCCCGACGTGGTGCTTTTTTCATGGACCTCTCGGTTCCTAAGATAGACACCATTTTCTTATCGCCGTCCCTGAAGTCCACTGTAAAAAAAAAACGTGATTTCTACACACAAATAACCGTTAAAACCTTACGGTAAAGACCGTATTCTGGGTGCGACGGTCTTTGATCAATAAAGCGAAAACAGAGACTTCAGGGTTAGTTTTTACAGTTCAGGACCATAAATAAGGACTGACTTTCTAAGGTAACAGCGCTTTACGCGTATTAACCGAAATACCGTAATTTTTACGTTGAACGAAATCGCATACGTCATTTCATAGTTACCTGCATATCATTAAGCAGCGCGCTATATATCAAGTTATAACGATCGAAGTAGGACACCATTGCTGTGCCGCATTGCTTTTTACATGCATCGCCGAATATCTGCGGAGTACTTGCCGAATTTTTTTTACTTGTAACAAATTGCATGTTGTTCATTATCTCACATGTATAAACACGTGAAAACTGCTGCAACTGTTTTTTGTGTGTTTTTTTGAGTAATTAATATGGATTTCATTCAGTTTACATTTTCTTGTGCTGCAGTGTGCTATGCCAATAAGATAGACTAGGCTACGTAATTGACCTTTTCATTGCGTTGGGCAACTTACTATAGGCCCAACGTTAGGTTAGTAACTTTACTGAAGTGTGGAAGTAAAAAATAATAACAGAAGTTATAGTATGATGATCATTATGTTAAAGCTAAACTCGAAAAGGCCTAATTTATTCTTCAAATCAAACTCCATAAAGTGAACTGAGACTCCAGTATGGATTTTCTCATGGTGTTTTGTAGTAAATCATGAGGTAAGGATTACACTGCCAGGGTCTACCTTTGGAAGTTTTTACGCTCGCCCACTAAGGCTAGCTTGTTGACTTTGTGTCCACTAGCCCTAAAAAAGATTAGATACATTTCGGCCGAAAATTTACGCATTTGTAAAGGAAGATGTTACTAGAAGACGCCAGATTAAGACATAGCCCTAGACCTAGAAGAAAAGAAATTTTAGGAAAAATATATCATATATTTGTTTCAGCAGAATTTAAGGTGTAAAAAAATACTATAAAAAAAGTTACCGGAACAGTGCACAAAATTAGTTGTGGCTAACGTTAAATCAATGGCAAGTTAAATTTCCATAGTATATGTATGGATTGTAGTTGACTGTGTGAGGCTGGTAAGAGAACCGTGAGGCTTGAAACACAGTACATTGAAGTTGACTAGGTCAAGTAGCCTAGGCTATGTTGTCACTGCACTCCAACTTGCAAGCTGACGACAGCCATCTTCTTGTTGATTTCCTTCAAATATGGAGGACACTCATATATTTTACATGTAGAGTGATGCTGTGGGTGCACGGGGTGCCGCTAAATGGATTTCAAGCCGGTAGCATGGTGGACCTAGTACAGTAACTATACCTTCATCAGCTTCACTCCACAAAGTTTGCTGATATTAGATAGGGGCCTGTAAGAAAGCGCCTATTGAAAAATAAAAACGCATGCTTTAGCAAAAGTCAATGGAATTTAACACGTGTTCCAAAAAAAGTCGCCCTAAAAATCTAGGGCAACTTAAGTTTCAGTATCATAGTAAACACCAACATGAAAATTCATACACTCTAACTTCAATCTATACAATCTCACCTGAAAATAGAAACTTACTTTGCTTGAGAATGTGTTAAAAATCGGTGAAGAAATTAAAATTCTGACCCATTTTATTTCTCCGTATGTAAAAAATGATAACATAAAGTGTCACGCACAGAAATGCATCTTTACGAACTTGTGGGAGCGATCGCGCAGGCGCATTTAAATGTCTGGCAGTGTACAGTGAAAAGACCATGTTATGAGTGTGGATTACGCTTGCGTGCTTTTTTCTGGTACGCATGCTTGGAGAAAACACGAAAAACTAAGGAAATGTTTGTGCAACGCCTACAAAAGTAGATTATATAAAATAGCCGGCGGATCTGTAGATCTTCGATTACATGAGTACACTCGCGTCAATCATACATTTGTTTAGTCTGATTAAACTATACTCATGTTGCTTTTAAGCATTTTAAGTCAATTTCATTTTTGTTTTAAATCATCTGTTTTTCTACTTCTTAGGAACAATTTCGCTTAAATAAACCAGTCTTTTAGGTTTTTGAACATTCAGCTATAACGTAGCCTAATCTTTGTAACATTTGGAGGTTACATAGGAAAGCCAGAGTTATTCAAAACACAAATTTAAAATCATCGTTAATTTTGCATAGAGGAGTCAACTGAACTTTCCCCCGTCTAGGTGGGCCCAAAGTTCATGCCCCTAAGAAATCAGAGATTTTTTTCTTGATGAATAGATAGTTATTTTCGTTGTCAGCAGTAAAAACAAGTTTTTTGATTTCTTCTCATTTTATCCATGATGAATTCACAGAAGCCTAATATTTTACTAATCATGATAAATGTTTTTGTTTCGGCAAAATCGCGATTATATCCCAAAGTTCGTGCACCAATGATAAACCTATGCAACTTGTAGCAGCTGTACAAGTTAAGCGTAAAAAATGGCTTGAAACAAAATACGGGAAGAAAGCATTTGAAAATATCAATTTTTAAAGTGCGTAATCATTACAAAATATGGTCAGCAACACTAAGCTCTAGTAAGCAACCATGTCAGTAAAGTGCTATGGGTCATTATGCAACGAGAATATAACACCAAAACAACAAGTTCCAATGGCTACCAACTTATTTGCTTACCTTGTAAATACAAAAAAGCTTAGTTCTCTGTATTTAAGGAGACGATCTCGAATCAAATGATTATATCACTGAGTAAAACGTATGCATTTTTCAGTTATATGACTCACCCCTACTACCCCTGGCAATGTCAGTCAAAGGTAAGTTAATGACATATTAAATAGTGACTCACATGTGCGTCATGGTATCAAATTGTCAGTCACCATAGTGACTCTGGGGTGGGTGAATTTTCGTCAGACCCATTGACTTTGTACAGATGGATTAATTTGGGCTAAGTCTTTTCACATGTCAGTAATCTAAGTGACTGAGGAGTACGTCGATGTACATAATTTGTCCACCCACTTTGGTGCAATGACTCAACCATGTCTGGGGTTGTAGGTGTTGAGTCAAAAATTGACAAGTTCATTATTGCTAGAAATGTGCCAGAAACATTATTTTCTCGAAGTTTTGGCTTTGTGGTCTTTGACAGTGAAATTCCTGCGTAGAACTGAATTTTCTACGCTAAGCATTGTTACGCATACGCGAATTTACACAAGTTAGAGAAAGAGCAACATGGGCGAGAAAATTCCACTGGCGTTTTTCACGGGCGTATATGAAGTTCGGAAATTGGATTGCACTGTACGAGCGTTGCAACGCGTATAATGGGTAAGTAAGCAGCACGAAGGGTAAGAAGTCAAAAATATTGCTCACGCTAAATCAGAGGCAAAATTCATTTGATTTAGGAAATAAGTTCAAATTTCTTGAAGTAAAGGTTTGTAGTTTCGGTGGTGTTACATATCCGTTGTATAATGGCCCATAGCACTGTATTAGCATGGTGGCTTACAAGCACTGGATATTTTCGTAAAACGTCCTTGTTTTACAATGTAGCCTTGTCAGTACTTCGTTAAGGCAAAGGGTGGAGTTTGTGGATCTAAATGTATAACTATTTGCCTGCAAAAATTGAAATATGGGTTTCTTTTCTAAGTATAGAAATATACTTTTGTTAAGTTTTTACACAATTGTCCAGTAGAGATATAAATTTAAAGTTTTTATTGTTTTATTTCCAACTTTGCAGCATATGAGAAGTTCTAAAAATTCCCAGAGGAAAGAGTATTCTTGCAGCCCTAGCTGACGAACTTAAAGACAATCAACGACGAAAAAAAGCCGACACTTTATACAAGTGTCTCATATGGTGACGATTCACATTGACAGGTATACTTTATTAGATTTACTTTCTTCCATTTATATCGTTAAGCAACAAAGCATTATGTATCACAATATTTTTTTCTGTGTTATTTTCTAGTTATTGATTTTTAAAAGTTGTCAAATAAAATATTATCAATCATATTGTATATATATGCACCTAAATTTCAGTTTAAAATTGGAATTTTTAATTATTGTTTTTTTTTAGGAGTATTGTATAAAGTTTCCTCTCACATCAGTGCAATATCTATTAATTAGTTATTAATTAAAAATTGTTCCATAATACGAAGGCTTGTACATAAGGACATAGCAGTAATGTTGTTTAAATTTCAAAAGCTGGTAAATGGTTGCCTATTGGTAAATTGTTTTGCCTGTACATTTATGTAAATTTTAAGTGATCTATGCAGGTTTTTAAAGTATGTGTTAAAAATAATGAGGAAATATTCATACTTTATAGCTAGTAAAACTGATCATACAAATCTGATAGCTGCAAAGAAGTATTGTCGGTTTGTTTGCTATTAAGTAATGAACGAAACTCTTATAGTTTACCGACTGGGTTCCACAGCTGCAGGCCGTGCTACAAAGTCAAAACAATAGTTATACAAGCACACAAATGAACGAGGAACAAGCACGGACAAGGGGAGCCAAAGGCCACACAAATAAACAAACCTGACAACAGCCACGGGACACTAACACAAGTAAAACGTGAACACAGAGGAGTCGTTTCAGAGCCACTCCACCCTAGGAAAACTACAAACGGTAACTATAAGTAAGCACCCCTACTACCCCTGGCAATGTTAGTTAAAGGTGAGCCATTGACATATGAAATAGTGACTCACATGTGCGTCATGGTATCAAATTGTCAGTCACCATAGTGACTCTGGGGTGGGTCAATTTTGTCAGACTTATTGACTTTGTACAGATAGATTAGCTTGGGCTAAGTCTTTTGACAAAAAAAGTTGTTAGATAAGATATCATTAATCATATTTTATATATATGCATCAGAATTTCAGCTTTGAAATTAGAATTCTTAAATTATTGATCTTTTTTTAGGAGTATTGTATAAAGTTTCTTCTCACATCTATGCAATTTTTATCAATTAGTTATTAATTAAAAATTGTTCCATAATAACAAGGCTTGTACATAAGGACGTAGCAGTCCTTTTTTTTTTTTTAAAGCTGGTAAATGGTTGCCTATTGGTAAATTGTTTTGCCTGTACATTTATGTAAATTTTAAGTGATTTATGCAGGTTTTTGAAGTATGTGTTGAAAATAATGAGGAAATATTTATACTTTATAGCTACTAAAACTGATCCTACAAATTTGATGACTGCAAAGAAATATTGTCTGTTTGCTTGCTATTAAGTAATGAACGAAACTCTTATAGTTTACCGACTGGGTTCCAGAGCTGCAGGCCGTGCTACAAAGTCAAAACAATAATTATACAAGCACAAAAATGAACGAGGAACGAGCACGGACAAGGGGAGCTAAAAGCCACACGAATAAACAAACCTGACAACAGCCAGGGGACACTGAACACAAGTAAAACGTGAACACAAAGGAGTCGTTTCAGAACCACCCCACCCTAGGAAATTTACAAATTATAGCTATAAGTAAACACTATACCAACAATTCCCAGGGTGGAACATAAAAATAACACCAATTAGAAAGATATATAAAAAAATGACTAGGCTAGGCCAAGGAAAAAAACTAAATTAGAGTCGCCGAAAACGGGCCTTTCACTTTAGGCTGAATGAATTTCAAGAGGATCAACTGTTCTTCAATAATACAGGTTTTCATTAAGTGATTATCAGTTGCGAAGCGGTTTTTACAGTAATTATTAAGAAGTGAATCAATCCGTGATTGAACGCTGGGAAGGGAGTAAAGGCCAACCAGTACTATTGGTAAAACCCAACGAGGTATGTGGAAAATAATTTTTAGGGCATTAATTTGAATTTGTTCCAGTTTACGACGGTTAGTGTTGGAGAGAAGAGGGAAAATAATAAATGAGTAATCAATAAGTGAGCGGATAAGACTGGTGTATGAAAATAAGGTTGTAGACGGTGGAGCTCTAGGATTATAAGCTGTCCCACAAATAGTAAATAATTGAGAATTGCGGATTTTTAGCTCTTTAATCAAACATTCAAAATGCGGCTTAAAATCAAATTTAGTATCAAACGTGATACCCAAAAATTTGACTGAATTATTGTTTGGTATTACGGTATCGTTAAAAACTAAGATTGGGATTGAATCAAGACGACGACGATAGAAAACAATAGATTGTAATTTAGAAGGGTTAATGAATAATCTCCACTTGCTGCCTTAGCATTAAAGTAGCCTAATGTAATATTGCAAGTCATCCCTTGGGGCAAGAATGTATTGGCCGACGACCAGACAGCCAAGTCGTCTGCATATTGAGAGATTTAAATGTAGTCAGAAGATGGGTTAGAAATGTCGTTTACAAAAGTAAGAAAAAGCAATGGACTCAGTGGGCTACCCTGAGGGGTGCCCTTCTTCACGACCAAAGGATCAGAAAAAACATTATTAACTTTAAATCGAATTTGTCTGTTGAATAAAAAGTCTGCAATTAGGCGAATAGATTTAACCAGGAGGGAGATCTTATTTAGTTTAAAAAGAAGACCATTGTGCCATAACCTGTCGAAAGCCTTTTTATGCTTTTTGACATCGAAAAAGGCAGTAAACACAAAATGTTTCTTAGAAAGGTTCAAAGCAATATGATGAGACAACTTGGCTATCTGGTGTGCGGTACTGAATTTTGGACGAAAACCAGCTTGAAAATTATTAAAGAAATTAATATCGTTAAGATAAGTGGTAAGCCTTGAACAGATGACCCTCTCGAAAAGTTTACTAAGAAGCGAAGAAAGTGTAATAGGTCTGTAATTATTTGGTTTTAAATAATCCTCTCCCGGCTTGGGTATAAGGATAACATACCCTGTTTTCCATTTTATAGGGAAAACACCAAATTTATAACAAGTACTGTAAAGCTGACAAAAAAAAGATTTAGATTTTACAGAACACTTTTTAATATGTAGGTAAGTAACTCCACCCCCTCCCCTCTCTTCCTAGGGGCCGTCTGTTTATTATTTTTAAGAGCTTTTTTGAATTTAAAAACAGAAACAGAATTAAGAAAATGATGTTTGTTACCTCTCTCGCACTTAAACTTAGAATAGAGGTTTAAAAAATACTTCTTTCTGACAAAATTATTAATATAGTTAAAATGATCATCATGAAAGAAATTTTCAGAACGGCCCGTGGAGAGGACAGAGTCAAAATACAAACGAAAACAATTGCATCTCTCGAGTTCAGTAGAGTAGGTAAAGTTATTATAGTGTAGCGGAGTATAATCATTTTTAGATTTAGATTTATTTAGAAGGTTGTTAATACTTTTCCAGAAATGACAACTGTCAAATTTATGGTCCAGTTTAATACATTTATTATGAAGAGTTTGGATTTTGACAAGTTTATTTTCAACGGTAATTTTTCTACGGATTACTTTAATATTATGTTTAAGGAAGGGGCACTTATTTTTATTATAATTTCTTTGTAAACGCCTGCGAAATTTAATTAAATGTATCATATGCTGAGGTAAAACAGTATGCTTCCTAGTATTGCCAACGAAAGACTTTATTGAAATGAAGTTGGAACTGGCCGAGATGATTGAAGAAGTAATAAAAGAAAGCAAAGTGTCAAGCGTGCCAATATCAAAGGACTTACAATTTAAATTATATATACTCGAATCCAAAGCTGAAGAAAAACCTAACCACTTAGCTCGAGTGAAATCAGGGTAGTCGGTTGAATCTGTAACAACCTTTTTACAATTGAGATTACAAGTAATTGGTAAATGGTCGCTATCAAGACCAGGTCCAACCTGAAAAGACGAAAAGTGATTGTAAAGACTATTACTGAGC
>JAIGNY010000174.1:0-45000 GCA_020152595.1 Chiridota heheva | reverse complement strand
CAAACATTAATTAGCTGAAATGAAAGGATTTTTCTGAAAATTGAAGAAAATTTAACGATAATTGAAGAAAATTGCCTAAAATGATTCCGAAAACTGCACGGAAATTAAGAAACTTTCACAATGATTGAAAGAGATTTCCATTAAATTTCCCAAAAAATTAAGGAAATTTACAAATAGAAGGCACTAGGAATTGTTGGAGTAATGGAAAATGTTGGAATAGTTTCAGGAGGCGTTCCAACCCCAAGAGCTCCCCTTTTCTAGATCCGGTATACAATGCTATAACATTTTGTGAATATGTGCTTTTTACTCCAAGTTGAAATCTGCAATCTCAAATATAAGAACACAAAATATATTTACAGCATATGAATTGTTTCAAACAACTCTTTCGGTCAAAAAAAACCTATCATTTTTCCTGGTTCTCAAACGGCGTGGTGAACATATGAAAATGTTATAGAATTTTAAGGTACTTCATCGAGTCTTAAGTCTTACAGATTCCTATCTTGTAGCTAAAAACAAAACTTGAGTTTCCACTAAAGTAAACCATTCTTACGCGAAATTTAAATCTGTTCTTCAAATTACTACTGTGCAAGAAATATGTAAACAATTTTTATAAATTATTTCTTGATGTTTTTATTCACTTACTTTTGTTGCATGATAAAGTTTCAACGTAAACAGGTAAATTACTATTCTCTCATCTTCATAATCTTATCTGTTTCGTGAAGTTATGAATTTGTTTGCAGATATGCATGTACTGTGTAGTATGTTGTCCTGAATCAACATTTTTTTAAACCAGCAAATTGAATTAAGAAATGGTAATTCGAAAGGCAAGTAGCCTGAGATTCCAGACCTAGAAGTGTCAAGTATTTCGTGACTCTCGGCCTTGAAGTAAAAGCGAAAATCTTGATTACACCAGTATTTATCCAGCCTGTTTTTAAACAAATTTAGATGGCATGCTTCCACAACCTCCTTAAGTAAATTATTCCATAACTTGCAAATCCGAATGGAGAAAAATAAATTATGTCGAACGCTGGTGAATGAATGTGATTGAAAAATTGTCCTGTATTTAGAACCTCTTCTTCTAGTGTTATTACGAATAGGTAATTAATTTGCAACTCTTGTATCATATATATGTGAGACCATCTTATATACTTCATCATATCACCTCTTGCTCGTCTGTAAGTTAATGTTGGTAGATTCAGAATATCAAGCCTGTCAGAATACGGCAGATTACGCAAATGTGGAATAGATTTGGTGGCTCTCCTTTGAACATTTTTGATTAACTTGATGTGTTTTTTCTTCGTTGGGTGCTAAACACAGTTTGAAAATTCCAGATAAGGTCTTACACGTGCCTTGTAGAGTTGGACTAGAGAGGTTTTGTCAAGATATGTGAATGATCTACGGATGAGTCCAAGTATCATAATTACCTTGTTAACTTTCTTCTTGATGTGAGCATCAAAGGTAAGCTTGGAGTCAAAAGTTACTCCCAGACCTTTCTCATTAGATACAAATTCAAGATTGTGATTCAACATGGTGTAGCATAAATCACTTGAAGGAAAACAACGTGCAATTTCAAGGACCTTGCACTTGTCTGGGTGAAATATTAATAGCCATTTAGAAGACCAGTTTGCCAGGAGTCCAAGTGAGCTTGCAAGATATCATGGTCTTGAGCTGACCTCATGGGCCTATACATCGTAGTGTCATCTGCATCGAGGTAAATTGAAGAAATCACAGTGTCAGGGAGATCATGTATATATATAATGCATAGGATTGGACCCAAAACACTACCCTGTGGTATACCACTGGTTACTGGCACTAAATGAGAAGCACAACTATTTACTAAAACACGCTGTGACTTATTTGTAAGAAAGGATCTAGTCCAGCTACACAATGAATTCACAATACCATATAACTCTAATTTATGAAGCAGACGTTTATGAGGCACCTTGTAAAAAGCTTTCATAAATTCAAGAAATACAGTATTAAACTTCTCATTACTTTCCGATGCTAGGGACAGACCATCTAAAACCTTTAATAATTAAAGAGAAGTAGATCTCCATTTAATGAAACCAAACTGTTGAGGACAAATAAGATTGTTGTTATGAAGATGTTCCATCAAGTGGTCTCTAATAATCGATTCCATTGTTTTACTTACAACACTTGTTAGGCTCACAGGACGATTATTTGACACTGAAGATCTGTTTGCCTTTTTGAAAATAGGTGAGATATTTGCCACCTTTCAATTATCTGGAACTGTCATATTGTCTGAGGACACTTGGAACAAAGTAGTTAGGTATTGAGCAATGGTATCAGAACACTCATATAAAATCCGTGGATGGATACTATCTGGTCCCGCTGACTTAAAAGTATTCAAAAAAAATGTAAGTACTGTATCATGTGATATAAAAATAAAACGGAGAGGAACTTGAAAATTTCGTTTCTCAAAGTCAGGCAATTTAATATCATTTTCAACTATGAATACACTCATTAAAAAGAGACAAGACCTCGGCATTTTAGTGGTCAGATATAGATGATAATGGTTTACCATGCTCATTGACCTCACTGGTCTGCAAGTGGGCTATGGCCTTTTTGAAGTGTGTCACTTTTGCTATACTTCTATATTGTCATAACGTTATTCAGAATATATCCCTTCGAAACATTTTGCATATGAAGGAGCAGGTTCGTTACACATTTTGATCTGGCACGTACTTTCTTATAGGGGCATCATATTCAATTGTTGTCAAGTGTCCTCAAAGCTTTATTTAATATATTCATATTACATCGCTTAAGGGCCCCTGGCGGCGTCCAGAGCAAAATCTTGGTAGCTCTGATATTTTCGTTGTTGCCCCAAAATGGCTGAAAATCAACACAAAGTTCTCATGTTAAAATCTAGGTTACCTGATTTGCTGGTTACCATTTCTAAACAGGCAGAAGGGAAATTTTCTTTCAAAAACATGGTCTGAAGATGATTTCTAGTTTTTCATGTCCCAAAATCATCACAAAGTTAAAAACTGTACATGAAAAATGGAATGGTTCGGGGGCGAATCAAGAGTAGGAATCCAGGAGGGCCCCCAGGAAGGTGTCCAGGGGTGCAAAGCTCTAGACGCTTTGATGATTTAATCTTTGATGCCCCAAAATGGCTCAAAATTACAAAGTAACAAATTTTGAAAAATGTAAGTGATGATAAGAAAACAATTTTAAATGATCGTTTTAAAGTCGACTGAGATAAGCATTAATGGTTATGGAATGGTTGTCATTTCTAAACAAGCAGAGGAAAAAAATATCTTGAGATTGAGAAAATTCGAGGAAAATTGTGCAAGAGTTCGTGGATGAAGCCTTGGGTCTAAAGATGTCTTGTTTTAGATGTCCCAAAACTGCAAAATGGCTTACAATCAACTGATCAACACATAGTTCCATTAATCATTTAATAAATGAACAAAAAAAAACTATCCATGGAGTTACTGATCTCATCACCTTAAGCATATATAGTGTATTGTATTTCTTATACGTACAGTGTAAGCGCATGTGCTGGTCTACCGCAGTAGGTTCACAGTATTAAGCTGTTTTCGAATTATATGTACCCATTTATTGACTGATTAAGTACATATGAATTGTTGCGTGGGATTAGTTATTTTTGGACAAAACCTTGGATGTAATTGCAATTGACTAAGACATCTACTTCTCCAGAAAATTTCTTCTCAATATTGCTTTGAATATGACTTGATTTTGCTTTCGATCAATGTTTATTTTACTGCGTTGGAGCTTAGGTCAAGCTCACTAAGTTGTGGAAACCAATTTAAAACTCTTCAACAATTATTAATTATTTCCCTTTTGCAATGCTGGTAAGTCTCTTGCATATACTAGTAAACTTTGTAGATATGCATTCGATTTTTGGTTTAAACTGCCTTCACCTTTCGATGCTGTGTTGCATTCTTAAAGAGACTAATAGTTCTCTTTTCCCCAATTTCAAGGTAAGTTTGATGATGCTAAAAAATCTGCCCCAAACATTACTACCTTAGAAACCTAGATCAAAACTGAAAGCAGTTGATTTTCCCAAATTTACAGACCCAACGCTGCACTCTCTGGAAAATCATCAGCAAATGATAAGTTGTAATGCCGAGTAGGTTGCTGATTTTTGTAAAAAAAGCATCTCACTACCATAAAATCAGCAAACCTTTTTACATCTCTACATTAGCCTGGATTTTTTTGTCTTTATTTTCTTTATTTTCATTCATTTACATGCATTAAAAGGGGTGAAAAGATGACAATAATTCGACAAGTTTTTTTCAAATTTTCAGCAGAAGAATATTTTTCAAAAATTACATTCAAATATGCTTTCATTTTAAGAGTGAAATAGAAATTAATCTTAAATATCCTATTACAATGGTTCTAACGTCTAAATCTACTAAATCAAAAAAAAAAGAATGAATTACTAGGAAGTTATCAACAGGCCTAGCATCCTGAATGACTGTCAAATATAATCAAAGTCCAAAATGTTATTAAAATTTACTTGTACAAACTCACTACTACGTATTAACAAAAAGAACTTGCAATACCATACTGTGCGGAGCTGTATAATACAGTCCTATGTAAGTTAATCAAGTTAAACGGTTCGGATTCTTGTTTAACAAGTACATTTTAAGTACACTAGTTTTTATTTCAAAACATCATCATGCATATAGCAGATTTTAATTACAATATATAAATTTCAATAACATATGGGTTTGGGTGTGATAAATCTCAATGTAGGGATAAAAAATGTACTGTTTTATGACTATAGATTATTCAACATATACAATTCTTTCAGCTCTTTAAAAAACTCTTTCTACTTCTGGTCTACTTCTGGTCTGCTTAGACTATTCCTACTAATTTTCTACCTTGGCTTGCCTGCACTCCCTTAGGATAACTTTATTCCCTTGCTTCTTTGTAATCAACAAGCTTCTTAGGTTGATTTTGTCCAGAAGAGACATACGAAGGCCAAGCGATTGCCAAAGTCTCTGCTTGCATGTCAGAGCATAATATCTTATGCAAATGTGACATGTGCAAAACGACGTATCACCATCCACAGTCTCCAACAGAGTGGGATTCTTCACCTGTGTGAACGGCATGGTGCCTCTGGTCGGGGTGACAATACGTGGCATACACCCTCCAATTACATTTTCTACATACCGATGGTATGTAAAATTGACAATTTCTTTTGCTTATGATACATCTCATTCTCTTCCTTTGAATCCCCCCACAGGGCATCAATGAATTTGGCAGGACCTAGATTCATCTTTGGGTACAACCGCAACTCTGAGGCCTGGAAAAAAGCTGCCATGTCGTGAGTTGCCAGCTGGGCGTATTGCTTAACTCCCGGCGTCAACTTTTGCTCCCGGGTGTCCACCTTTTCGAACTCCCCCCCAGTTACCATGTAACTCCTAGGTCCTCTAAGCCTCAAATTCGTCAAAGGAAACTGATTGATATCCTCCAAGGAAAGTAAAGCTCCCACCTTGGTGAAATGTGTCTGGATCATGGCTATTGCCGCTATGGCTATCCTCATGTCTTGGGATGCCATGTGCGACATAACGTCCCACCCGAGATTGTTATATTCCTGCTCCCATCCTCGTGATACATAATTCTGAAATTGATACAGCAATGGGTGCCCCCCTCTGCTCAAGGGAACACACTTTTTACAACAATTTCTCATTTCCCCCACCTGATGATTAAAGGAATCGGACATATTGTCCACCGTATGCTTCCCCTGAAAAGCAGCTTGTGGTGAACCTATATTTGAGGCGCTGTCTTTCTCCATTTCTGAAATAGGCCCTAAGCCCTACGGCATCCCCCCACCCCTCCTCAAAGATTCCTTCAAAGACTTCATTGCAATCCGCATTATTGCGTGCCAATACCTCTAAGTGTCTACAAATTGACAGCTGCTTGAAAATAAACTCCTCAGGAGGCACAACGGGAGGAGAGGCTGTTGTCGCCTGATCTATCACCTTCCCCCACATATCATACATATTGATTGTCAAATCTGGAACCTTTTCCAAAAAACCCGTACAATTGGAATCATATTTATCCATTTCCAAATGGACACCATCCATCCCCCCAAAAAGACCCATTGCCACTAACCTTTCTAATTGCGAATAATGTATAAACCGATACAGCTTAGTGGTCCATACTCTTAAAAATCGGGCATGAGTTGCTAATGTCATAAACATCCAGTATTTACTCATGCCCGATAACTCTGCGCCGACAGCCCGGTGGTCCTTTGTGCAGTTTATGATCTCCTCGAGACCATAGTATATATTCTCTAGAGCATCTCCATTCTGCAGGTGCCACCGGGAGTCCCAATCGCCTATTTATTATATAAAAAAAAAAAAATAGAAGAACAAAATATAAGAAAAGCTACATTTTTAATTACATGATTATCATTGGTGAAATGTATTTTCTTGTTTAACTTAGTTTTTTCATGATACTCTTTCCCATCAGACTCATAGCAGGACCAAATGGCAGTGATATCCCTATGGTTGTGGGGTGCCTGGTTCCGTCCATTTTCATGAACCAGTTACGGAGATCAAGCGTTGTGCGCCCATTGTAATAACTCACAGAAGCTACCTGCCCACCTGCAAATTCCAACCTCTGTCTTTGATCCAGAGGTGTAGATTCTCCCATATCATCATTATTAGCAGTCAATGCTTTTTTGAAGTCCTCTTTACAGAGACACAAAGTTTGGTAATCTTTTACAAGTAACATGTAAGCAAAAGCTGCATTGAGGGACTTAGACAACTTTGCTCCCTTGGGACATTCAGAAATCTTGAACGGGGTAGGTTTTACAGCCCCAGGTGTTACTAGAGCTTCAAGCACTTTGGCAGCTTTATGCTGAAAATCTGAGACATTTATGATCATAACTACATCGTTCAGCCTTCTAACAAAATAGCTATAACCTAGCCCATACACACTAATATTCTTTCCCTTATACATAAATGTATATTTCAAAGTTTTGCTCTCATGTTTCTTGGACTTACACTCAAGTCCGTTTTTTAGAGTTTTCTTTGGCCCCTGCAACTTTGGCTTGACAGCTTCCACAGCCTCCCGTATTTCACCTTCCTCCTCCTTCTCCTTCTCCTCCTCATCCTCCTCCTCCTCCTCAACAGGATCAGTGTCAGAAGTGTCCTCACCATCCGCCTCCTCGGCTTCCTCACCTTCCTCCTCCTCATCATCAGACTGCTTTTGGGCAAATTCCTCCTCATTGGTCTCATACCCTTCCTCACCGGGCTCCTCCGCCTCCTCAGCCTCCTCCACAACCATTGGTACATGATTCTTAGAAAATGTTTTTTGGGGAGGTATCTCCACTTCATTATCTGTGTCGGTATCGGACACAAGAATTGTTCTAGGTTTTTTCATGTTCTTTTTCCTAGCTGGAACAGGAGTTGTCACTACGGGTACATCCTCGGCATCCGAGTCCTCAGACGAGCTGTCGCTGCCTGCTACCGCTTCGGTACTGCGTGAGCGCTTAAGCGTGGTTACCGCTTTTTTAGGAGCCCAAGGTGTCTTTGTCACAATCTTTTTGACCGGTGTCTTCTTCAGTTTTTTGCCAGCCGGCAGAGTCGGCTTCATCTTCGTCTGCTTCTTCAGCATATCTTTGCTGCTCGCAAACATGATGTTTTTGCTGGTTTTGGTTGCCATTATGAGATAATATTGTAAGTATATTTCTGATTTGATATATAAGTACACTTAAATGCTTGATTGATATAATTTTTGAGAAAATAATTCAAGATTATTTTTTAGGCTTGATGTATTCAACTTAACAAAGGTTATTTGAATGATTAATAATGAGAAATGCAATCCTTTATATAAAAAAAATCTTCAAGAAAAAATCAGCACATCTTACCCCCACAAGTTCAGCACACCCGGTACCATTTGCTTACTTTTACAACTTTTGTACACCGTGTATAAAATGTTTATAAAGTTAGCAACTTTTGTACAGCGTGTAAGAAATATAAAACTCGACTTACAATCTATGCCGAGGGAGCAAACAATGATAATACAAGTTTATCATTTTGTTCTAAATCTTCTTTATCAAATAGATTCATAATTTTAGCAAAAGACATACCTCTCGCTCTAAGTTTAAGAAAAAACATGCAGTACAACCCGCACAATAAAGAAAATCAGGCTGAACCTGGATATGAGATCTCTTAACATTTTAAAATTACTCAAGAACTCTTCGATGAGGTCTGGTCCTTCTTCACCAAACGAGTCAAAAAAATCAATAGAGTCTGCATCAACAATATAATAACAGACCCAGTGTTCCCCGCTTTTCCGCCTAATTTCCGTATTTGAGATACTAATACTCCCAGGAAAATACTCGTGTTCGAACACCTGATCGGCTCCGTGCACTCCATCATGCAATTTACAATCGGAGTCTCCTAAAATTGGGTCTTGCTGTATCAAATCTCTTAATTGAAATGTACTTAACATGGCCATGCTCGCCCTTTTGTACCTTTGATTAAACAATTTCAATGCCCACCCGGTCGTAAGGAATTGTCAGCACCGAATCAAATTCTGCAATCACCACCAACTTGTAGTCTTCGGTGCGGACCGCATTGTACTTTAGAGAGAGACGTAGTCCTCCCACCACGTTTTCATTGTAATGATGCTCCCAGTGACGTCCGTCTTGGGTCAAGTCAAAAGCATATATCCGGTTACCGCCATCCAAGTTCTTCAGGCCAATACTTTGTGATGATTCTGTCAACCCCATTACATTTCTTAAACGGGCCCTCAATTCCGCCTGGCCGAGTCCTTCTGAGGTGAATGTAGAACTTTCGTGGGTAGTAGTTGCTGCCTACAGCTACTTGCAAACTTACCAATTTTGAGTCGTCATCGAAGAAAAATTGGCTTTGTTCGTCATCGCCTACAAAGGACTCTTCTTTTACATGCATCATAAAGATTCTTTTTGGTGTTTTTTCAAACAGCGACTGGTTGAGGGAGAATGTCAAGGGGGTCTTGGGCAACGAGAGTATCTGGACTCTTACTTGCTGGTAGGGTATCATTACATCTGTATTGACCCAAATCTTGTCCAGTGTTTGTATGACATGGGGGGCAATGGTTACCTTTCTTACCATCATTCGAGCTTTGTGTATGTATATAGCTTCTGCTATGTTTTCCGATTGTTGACCCAAAGGGGGCTCTCTTAAAACGTATATCAATACGAATACCGTCCGGAATCAGTCTGTGTGCATTAAAAATGTCAATGGCTGGACGTCCGTAATATTCGGTACAATTACCTTTGTTTTGGGTTTGTTCGTTAAGCATTGTAAACGACTGAAAGTTGGTGGCTGTGGCTGCTTTCTTCCCCCCTTTCCATTCCCATTCTTCCAGCATCCCTTCTGTGTACGTGGTAACTGCAGCAGTAGGAACATATGACTCGGGCTCCTCTTTTGGCAATGATGCTTGATACCAGCCTTGCAGCACCCCTGTGGTCGCTTTCCAGAATGCATCAAAGGACAAGAGTGTTTGTAAGTAGGCTTTGTACGGATACATTTGCATGGCATCTGTCAATTTCACTCCATTGAAGGATACTTCTACATCTGACCACAGCGTATGTAGAATATTTTTTTCATATATGACCTTTGACTGACGTATCATCTTTCTCGTCGTCTTCCTTTACTATTTGCAAATGCAAATACAACAACGTCTTAAAGAGGTCGATGAAGACTCCTTTTGGTTGGGCTGGAATTAGAAAGTGCAGGTCGCCCCTCCCCACCACACCTCCTTGCGGGTGTAACGTTTCGTCGATGGTACGGATTATGCTAGATTGACTCGGAGGCCCCTTGGAAAATAAATCCAACCCTGGCAACTCGCCACTCTGAGGGTATCCCGTTTCGATTTTCCTTTTCTTAAACTCTGGTTCTTCGGAAGTATCCATGTTGGTTCGGAAGGTAATGAGGGGTAGCTTTCTCTCTTGATAGGCCTTTATAGGTTTGTTGGTTTGTACAGCACTCTCCTAGAATGGTCTATCTTTAGGTGCTCGTCATGCTCCACGTACACCAGCAAAGTAACGGGTTTTGCTAGCGGTGATTTAAACGTAATTTTCACCGACAAGGCTCCTTCTTCATTGAAATTGATACCAACACCCGCAGATCTTGCAGGCGTTAAGTGAAACCCGAAAATTGTGTGGCCTTGCGCCCATTTGTTGGGGGGTAAATTTATAGAGTCGTTGCTGTTGGCAAGACCTAGCGTGTCCAACACCCCTGTACCCCTCCAAGTATTGTATGTCGTCACCGGCCATATTCAATCTCATATCCTGTTGCGGGTATTGCCGGTCTCCGGCTTTCAATTGCAGATGCGCAATTTTGAAATGTTCCAAATACAGCGGATCTTTCAGCTTAGCACCTGCGAAGGCCTCATTACTAACCATGGCAATCAAAACTCGATTTGGTAGCACCCCCTTCATTACCTGGTAATGGACCGTGCGCATGCCTCCAGCAATCGTATGATCGAATACCTTTGTTCTCTTAAGCGGTATGATGACTCTTTGAGACAGCCACTGGCGCTCAATTTGCAATTTCTTCGGATCTGACACTTTGACGCGGTTGTAGACGAGTGTCGCTTTTGTTATGGCTAGGCCAAAATCCTTCCCCTTGGTTGTCGTATCGCCAAACAGTAAGTAGAAGTCCGGGCTGTCCGATACAACTTTATCCCAACATCGATCAGATTTGGGAGCAGCTTGCTGGATTTAAACACATCCACTATGAGCGGACCCATTAACTCAAAAGTTGTTGCGGTTGTAACAGCCGAATCTCTGGCAAGAGCCCCCCGTTCCTTCCAACCACCCTTAAAACCGCTACTGTAAAACGTAGTCGTAATATTGGATGACGCATCCTCTTTTGGAACATCATCGTACCACCCGCTGTTCTTCAAAAAGGTGTTTTTGGCTTCGTAATCGTAACTCAGTAGTGTTTCGAAATAAGCCTTGTAAGGGTACGTCGAGGTCTGCTCGCTCACTTCAATCCCTCCCACTTTTAAAGAAATTTTGGAGAACAACGAGTGCAGAATGTTGTTGGTAAAGGATAGTTTATCCGCTACAGCCAACTCGCTGCTATCTGTATTCTTAAGCTTGCATTCGATGAGTAACTTGATCGAATCCAAAGCCAGGTATGTTTCCCCATCCCCCGGTAAGTTAAATTCCATGGTGCCATAAGGGGTCAGGTCCCCTGTCACCTGCAGCCTATGGTCAACGGTTTCTTCAATTGCATTTTGTATGGGGGGTATTGCAAAATACTGAAGTTGGGAACGGTCCACTAGTAAAGCCATTATTCACAATATTTCTTTAACAGCTGGTTTATCTTAGCGTTTCTGGCAGCAGCAGAGGTGGTCTTCTTCCTCTTAGCGGTAGTCTTTTTCTTGGCTGGAGCTTTCTTTTTCTTTGTAGCTGTTTTTTTCTTCTTGACAGTAGCTTTCTTTTCTGTAGGTCTTCTCACACTGCCGGACTGAGCAGCTTTTAATTTCTTCATTAGATCCTCAGCTATTTTATCCCTTTCTCTTTTGGAAATTGAGGTGATTGACTTCTTAATACCTCTTCCTGAAACAATATCAGCTGCCATATCCGCTCCCACACGCATCCCCTGTTTTGCGACATTTCCAGCTATACCGGGCGCTTTCTTTATTGCAGCCTGGGCTGCAGTCTTGGCCATCGGTATTAACATACGTCCTAGAGCCCCGAAAATACCTCCCAAGCCTCCCCTTTGATAAGGATTGCCTACATAGACAGCATTCGCCATGTTGCTCGTGCGAAAAACAAAGATTTAATGACACAACAAGACCACAATGTCCCTCCTAAATAGTAATTACAACCACAGCTGCTTTCTTCGGAAATGCAGAGATAAGCTTAATTTACCCGCCCGAAAATGTACCGGATATCCGATACCATCATAAACTGATAACTTGATCCTAGTTAACCTACTATTGCTAACGGGGGTATACCCTATGACAGCTGGTTGATACCCTCCGGACGTTTCGGTATTGCAGTGCATGAGCAGCGGCACGTCCACCCCTCCTACACGACTTGGTTCGACAATATCCGAATATACATAGAGGTGTCGTATTCTAGGAGTTCTCCATTTATGAACAGCTGTCTGCCATACCTGGTTTGTAGGATCTGTGCTCTTAAATTCTTCAACCACTACAGGCATACTATCATATCCTAAAGCGTAGCAAATTCTCCCTCTAAGTTCTAGTTTATGTCCCATAGATTTGAGCCGCATAGCATAAACACCGTCAGAGTTAACACCACCCTTGACACGGCTAACTAGTACTTGTTTGCCCGCAGCAGGCCTTATAAAGTTCAGATCATCAAAAAACCCGAAACATCCGTATGGGGATCGGGTTCGGCAGGGTAACGGAATTTAAGTGATTCAGATTGTCTACCCTTCACGGTGAATATAGCCTCACTATTTTCAGGCCCATAGGCTTTCGCTTCAGAAGGAAAAACCGCGGATTGTACACCTACTTCCCACGTGCTCTGGAATTCTAACGGTATCTTTAATTGCATTTCTACCGTATTTTTACCTTCCTCTCCTGTAATATGCCAGTAAAAATTGTTTGCCATGTTAAAAGTGCTGTTTTACTTTTCGTAAGACCAGGTCAAAAATAAATAGCCCCTCTCTAAATTCCACTTTATACCCAATACCGTCGTAAATTGAAATGTTTATACCGCCGATAATATTTACTTCTAGCGGTACGAAACGGGGGGTTAACGGTTTATATCCTCCTTTTGAGATGGTATTAGAATGCATCAGCACCTTCGCCTCTTGTGCACCGATTTTACTCGGCTCTACTAAATCGCTATACATATACATATGACGAATTTGAGGATATCTCAGAGGGTTTGGTGCTTTCTTCCACACCGATGAAATTTCTACATACGCTTCGGTAAACCCCAACACATAGCATATCCTACCTCTAAGTTTAAGAATATGTTTAGGGGAGCTACTTTTGGCTTGGAAACGCCCATCCGCTATTTTACCTGAAAAGCCTGAGGGTGGTTTCTCAAGAAAATGCAAACCTCTAACAAAGACCCAATAATCGTCCGATTCTGTGATCTGTTTAAAAGTTAATTCGTTGCTATGCACAACACTCCCCAACATAAACGTGTAGATAGCACTACTCGTTAAAGACCCATACGGAAGTGTCTCTGCTGGTAAGCTAGCTTCTCGTACAGCGACCTCCCATTTCCCCTCCAGTATAATAGGCGCAACAAGATTTGCCGAGGTGCCTGTCACTACCCAATTGAAAGCTTCCATTTTTTTTTTTTTATTAAATTGCTCTTTTAGGTCTAAAATGTAAATCTATCACTGTGGCTCCTGAGGCAAAGCCGACCTTTTCGTTACTATCTGTTTCGATCCATAAACGTACTTTACTTATAATGTTTTCAGACACCGGAACATACTTTACAAAAGCCGGTCTATACATAGCCTCTCCATCAATAAGGTTGGCGGTGGCTAATAAAGGACGGGTTTCGTTATTGAAACTCTGTTCTTCAATAATATTACAAAATATGCGTAATTCCCCTACAGCTGTAGGGGTCGGCAACATAGTACCTTTTTGGGGGGATTCTGATTCTGATTCTGATTCTGCTCCTGATTCTGAATATGATCCTTGCAATTCAATAGTATATTCAGGTTCCCCCTCTCCAGCCGCCTCAAATCCATAATACTTGACAAGGGGGCCTGTTAGTGATAAAGTTGTAGCTCCTCCCGCCAATTCTAAACTGAACTTCAGATCATCCTCTTCTGTAACTACCAAGTATTTTCGAAGGTTTGCAGGAAGCCATGTTTTTGAAAATAAAGCGTTTATACCAACATCCCTCAATGGTAACACGGCTTTGGATAATGCTGCCTTGTTCTTGAGTCCTAATTTTAGCACGGTATTTGCTGCGGATACCAAAAAGATATCGTCGGGAAAATAGGCCGCCTGCACACCCACTTCCCATTCCCCTTTTAAAATGATAGGTTTAGGAGGAGGACACGTGAAATCAGAAGTACTATTATTCGGAAACCTGTCCATACCCGCATTGCTAGGTACAACCCAAACAAATTCCATTTTTTCAAACAAAATTGGTAGCTGGTATCCAAGAATTAAATTTATCAGAATACCCCCGCCACTTTATTAAAGATTCTTTCTGATTTCCTTGCCCCCTCGTACGAAGCACTTTCTCTACTTTGAATGTCTCAGGGGTATCTACTTTTTGAATCTCTTCGAAATAGAATGAACCTGTGAGCGGCTCGCCAAGCTGGTCTGCCAATTTATACACAGTTCGCTCGTGTTTAATCACATCTGTCACTTCGAATATTTCGACTGACCAATTCTCATAATAACCTCTGCCAAATAAGCCTCTATCTTTAGCAATACGCACTTTATCCCCTACAGCTATAGCATTAGAATTATTTTCTTTTTTTAAATCGCCATACAAGTTTTTCCACACTTCTTTTTGATTAGTATCATCAACTTCATTAGGAGACATTTTGATAGCCGAGTGATAACGTTTATTGTATCCTTGCTCAACATCTGTTAATACATCTATCCAATTTGTATTGCCAACGAAAGTGAAATATTTCCATAGTGTGTTTTTAATTGATTTGTTAAATCTTTCCACAATACTAGCCTTAACATCACTGTCTGTTGAAAACAATTTAATTTCGTGCTGAGCTAAAAGTTTTTTTACTTCCTTGTTATAAAATTCTTTGCCTTTATCAGTTTGTAATTTCAAAGGTGGGTGATCGGTTCTTGCAAGAATAGAAGCTAAAGCTTCAGATACGCGAATACCTGTTTTACGTTTGACTGGTTCAAGCCAGCCTTTTTTCGAAAATACATCAATCACTGCTAGAATAAAATTAAAGCCTCTATTCTGATCCGAAATATTTTCCATAGACATCAGGTCGGCCTGCCACTGCTCCCCCTCGCCAAAAACCCTAACATGGGTTCTAGGGTAATGTTTTAATTTGGGTTTGTGAAGACTGGCCACCTCCTGCAATTGCACCCAATTCTTCAATGTCTTCACCGGCACTCCCTCCCTGTGCCGGATTGCGACGCTTTGACCTGTGAAACCAAGAGGTTCCGATAGTTTGTACCAATTGTTTAATACGGTTTTTTCGTTGGCCATCCGTAGAATCCCGGTACACAGTACCCCCGCAACAAGCGCATACACAATTAATTTTTTTTTTAAACTCTGACAAATTTAATGATGGAAGTCCGGCCATTTTTAGAACATTTTCCAACCTTTCAATAACCCCGTCACACCTGTTTCTTGCTCTACTTTTTCAGGTATGCTTTTCTTTATTTCATCTAACAATAACCTGTCGTCTTCATCAGAGTCTCCTTTTATACTATCGTCTGTATCCGGATCGTCACCAAAAAGTCTCTTTTCCTGTACCGCCATCTGTAAAGCCCGGTTAGGTATTACCCCTATGGGGACTTTTGATTCAGCTAAAAGCTCAGCAAATTGGGTCATACCCCTCGCATTGATACGTCGCATGGGTGATGAGCTCTGGAGCAACAAGTCGCTCAAGTTTGATCCTTTTATGGGGCTCCCGTCAGAATATAACAAATTTCCCTCCTCATTGACAGATCCTTTTATATCGCCCCAAATTGTATTCAGAAAATTCTTTGTTTTGACAATATCTTTATCGGAAAGCGAATGTTCCATGATCGTCGGTATTTCAAATTGGGAGCTGTTGGGGGATGCTTTGTACGGTAACTGCCTGTTTGGGGTTTCCATAGGGGGCGCAAAAGGTACATGTCTTTGATTGTTTACCGTATCGTACTGCTTAAAGGCATGCATTAGTCGCGCATACCTTTTCATTTTTTCATCTGGATCTAAAGAACTCTCCAATACATTTCGCATCTCGGTATCTATATCTTTCAGATATTTAGTTTCAGGGGCAGGCATATTATAATTTGTAGAAAGTGCCTGATATTGGGCCAGGGGTATTAGAACAGACTTCTTCATCTTGTTGATCCCTAAAAAACTTGTATGAAATTATCTCCTTTTAAGTGGAGGTTTCCATGAAGGCTGTGAAAAGCCAAATATCTTTGCCAATCCTTTTCCAACTCCGCTGGTGTCTACTTTAGGTGTTTTCTCAAACAAATGTTTTGGTATTCCTACTACTGTACCAACTGTTTGAAGCACCGGTTTTATAACCCTTTGGTAAAAATTAGCCCCGCCTTTTTGACCTTTACATTTACAAACATTTGTTTCAAAAATTTGTCTTCTCTCTTTCACAGGAATCTCGCCCCTGCTCATCACTTGCATAACAGAGGAAAAAGGAGACATAGGTTTCTTTTCACTTTCAGGTAAAACCACATTACCATTTAATATATTGAGACATATCTCCCCCAAAGCATTATAAAAATCATCACTCATGACACTTTGTAATAGTTTACGGTCTTTAACAGACATGTTAGGATTACAAAATAATACTAACTCTTTACTGTGCTTAATAATATTACGTAACTGAGTAGGGTTTGCCATCTCTAATCTATAAAATAGCTATACTGAGGTCCTTCACCAAACACGTTGGTTCGTAATTTTAGATTTAGCGACGTGCCGGCTTTAAAGCTCAAGAATAAATACCCATGGGGGCGGAAGGTTGCATCCTTATATACCTCCAAAAAATCGTTACCTTTCTTACCTCCCGGATACATCTGCTTAGACAAGCTCGTAACAATGCTCATGTCTGCAGGATTCTTGAATAATGATATATAATTAGAATTTAATTTGATCTCCCTGCCCCCCTTAAAGAATAAATTTTGGACCAGAAGTATTACGGAAACATTAGCATGATGACTTCCTCTGGTAAATAGCTTTGTAACTACTTCTCCATCTTTTCCTGACAACTCTGACATAAGATCATCTATAACTATTACATTGTGGACAGATTTATCAATATTACTTAAAAAATTGACAGGTGGTAGCCCCTCTGTAAATTCAAAACTGGGTACTGCCGGCACGTCGTTATATTTAGCTTGCCATATACCATAAAACCAATAAACTTTATTAATCGGTAAACTAAAATATCCTTCTGTGATGGCTTTTAACACATGGACGGTCTTACCACTACCAGAAGGACCGGTTACAAACCAGGTGCAAGGTGCCTGGAGTGTAGTATCAAAAGTTTCGGCCATCACAGAAGAATTAATCAAAGGCGCACGTTTCAACGTTTTTGCGGGAATTGGAAAGACTTGCGTTTCTTAGTATGATCTGTACCTTTTGGAAGAACTTTTGCTAAAGCGAATAAGGCTGCTCTAGATTGGACTATGGGGGCAAAGGTGGGTGCTTGAGGGTCAAACGGTGCGAAAGTTGAAGCTTTAATAGGTTGAGGTGTTACAAATTTTAGGGCATTCCTAAACGGGATTACTTCGCTGGCCGAAACAAATGGTATGAATGGTTGCACATATGATGTACTAGGAACAACCTTACTCTTTAAGGGGCTAGACTGAAATGGTTTGAAAACTTTGGTACTAACAGTTTTCTCTTCTGTTTCTTCTTCAACTTCCGAGAATATACGTTTCTTTTTCATTGATTGAAAAATCTGTTTTAATTTTTTCTCAGGTATGATATTTGGGGTATCATCTACAGAGGATTCCTCTACTGTTCTTTTTCTGAACTGTGTACCTGAGAAGAATTTAGTGGGGGGTGTTACAACGGATGAATACAAAGGAGGTATGCACTTTTGGAATTGGGCGATTTTTTTTATGACTGGTTGCTGCTGTTTGATATGGAGAATAGGTTGGTCTGTCGGGGTTTTAAAGTGTTTAAACTGTTTAGACCTAAATAAGAAAGTTTTTGCTTTTTAGGAGTTTCCGGTTTAAACAGAGGATTAGGTTTAAATTGCACAACCGATTTGAATACTGGCGATTTGGGTGGTGAATGTACAGGAGATAATGAAACATACGGGGTCTGAGGTGGTGTAAGTGATAGAGAAGCTGGTTGGGGCTGTACAGGAGCGTGGATTTCCGCTACGACTTTCAGAGTTATCTTTTTTGGGGATCTTTTAAAACCCCAAGGTATACTTGAGTAATCTGGTTTGATGTGCCGTTTTGAATAAACAGGCCGGTAGTCTTTTAGCAATACCTTGGAGATCACTTCAGTAGGGCCCTGACGACCAATTTTGTGTGTGTATTTAACTGTCAAAGTATAATCTTCGACAGGGTGGCCAGACATCATACTATCAATTTGAGTTTTGATAGAATCGAAATTGACAATCTCTGATGAGCTATAATTAAGAGTGATGCCCCGTACTTTGCAAACCTGGTCAAGCGTTCCTACACCGTCTGTCACTTTGTAAGCGTAGTTTTTTGGTCCTCCACTCACAAATTCGGATATGTATATGTCATCGTCAGGACCATCTTTATAACTGTCTAACTCGTCTGTCAAGTCGCCCAGGAAGTCCCCCAGGGGTACATCAAGATCTTCCGATTCCTTTTGCACGTACAGGACGGAATCGGTGTCGAAATACAGCACACGATCGCCAAGTTGTTCGAGCAAACCATATAACTTTAAACGCGCCTGAGCTGTGGTAAAAGCAGCAATGAATACATTGTTCTGCCCTCCTCCCATTACCCATTCATCTTTATCTGAGTACGTTACCATGGCTGTGGCATCATCCAAAAAAGCGACATTTGACACTTCTTTGGAATTGTCCGTGAGCAATTTAAAAACTCAATGCACGTGGTTATGAACTCTGTTTGAGGAAGGTTTGCTCGTTGACCAAACTTCCCCCAAAAAGAATTCAACATCAGCTTGAATAATGCTCTCTTTCCTGGATTTGTCTTGATATTATCTATATCAAGATGAATGCCTTCAGCAAGGAAATAGCTTTCAACATAATCCTCCTTATCAGCATCCGTTTTACACCAGGATGGAAACCCGCTAGCCTCGACTTTCAGTTTAAGCATAGTGTTGATATACTTGCTGAACAGTCCTTCTTTCTCTTCCGATTCCTGGCAATGTTCTTCAAAGTGCCAGGCCTCGGGGATTTTTAAAATTTGGTATCCACACTCAAGCGCCTTTGCAAGTTCAATATGAGTCCACGTACCCCAAAAAGAACGTTCTTCATCCGTGTGTGAACATACCCTGTCGCCATCTTCCGCACACTTCACACAGAGCGGGAACATGAGTTTCTGATTTACTCGAACCGGTAAAACAGGATGCAGCAATCCTTCTGGTGCTAAGACCTTGCACATAAGAAATCCGTAAATATCACTGAATTCTCCAGGTGCAAGGTCTCGCACAATTTCAGGATGCCCGACAGGATATGTACCTCTCTTGTTAATGTACGGGTACAGAGAACAAAAATCTACATATTTAATCTTTTCACCCTCCGTACATTTATGGTACAGCTTAGATGCGTTGGTTCTTCCACCAAAAAAGGCATCTCTAGGATTGAGAGGTTTTCGAAAAACTTTACCGGCAAGAAATCGTTGCACCGCCTCATTACTCTTTTTCATCTCATCCCACACGCATTCCCACATCTCTTCAACATAATAACCACCAGCCTCAAGCATTTCAATCTTTCTCTCAGTCTTGTCATGTACCTCCCCATGGTCTCGCCCCCATAAGGAACAAGGGCGTCACGGTCCGGGAAACACTTCACACATCCATGATAAGCGCAACCTTGAAACTCAAACAATCGTTTTCCACTTTTACCATCCACAAATTGCCCCCACTTTAGCCTCACCCCCGTCAGATTCAGACGTTTGAATGGTTGTCTGTAGCTGGAAAGCACGAAATCTCAACCATTCAATTGCTTTCAATGACTGAATCTGCCTGCCCTGTCTACCACCCGGGGGGACCACTGCCAAAGTCTTGGGTATGATGTAGTCCTTTTGGAAAACACGCATACAAGCAGAGGCAATGGTCATGCTAAACTCAAAGGGGTCAAACCCGCAAGCCTCTTTAAAAAATGTTTTAAAGCTCACACATCCCTCTTTCAATATACATACATCTGACTTACAGTAATTTGAAAGTTCTTTCTTCATGCAGAACCTCTTGCCGGTTTGATGCTTGTACCACTCCAAAAAAGATGTTCTTTTTCTAGGGAACATCTGATCGGGGTCGTACATGTCCTTAGAGGGCCAAGCCCCGTCATAGTCATCGTTAGATCCGTCATTAAGCAAGTACGGGAAATAGCCCTTCTCACGTTCCTGCAAATCAAAGGTCTTTGGAAATTTAGCAAGGGCCATGGGAAGGAAATTTAAGGAATCAATAAAGCGAAATTGAGGAGTACTTTCGCTTTTGGAAACGTGCGCCTTTGACGTTAACCTTAATATCTTATTTCCATTCATAATGACGTTAAATTTAACCCCCCTTCGGCTGAGCTCTTTCAGCACGAACCCCCCGTCATACCCCTTAAAATTATGAGCAATATATGTTAAACCAAAATTCGACGAATCTAAAACAAAATCTATAAATTTCTGAAGAGTGCGAGGGCCGCTGAATGTAAAAAACTTTTCATGAGAATAAGAAGGACAGACAACATCTAAATTAGATTCATGTTCGCAAGCAAAACATGTCTGAATACCCACGCAGAAATTTGGTTTGTGCTCTTCTATGCCGTTGATGTTTGGCGGTAATATGTAACTTTCAAAATCAAAGTACATATACTTCATAGACTGTTTGATAACCCCTTTTTGGGGGTTTGGGCAAAGGTGTAATGAAACATTTGTGTCCCAGTTTGGCTACTTGCCTACAATTCCTACAATACTTTGAATTGGTATCGCAGAAATGCTTATTGCTACCAAGAGTTCTGTTGCACAGAGGGCAACCTTTCAGACCATCACAGACCGAAATATCACTTCTATCCATGTATTTGACAGTCTTATGGTTGTTAAAACAGGTCTTGCTTGGGAACATGCGAAAACAAACATTACAACACAACCATTCAGCTTCCCTGCGACAATTACCCACCCCACCCCTGCAATAATTACAACAGTTACCACACTTATGAGTCTTAAGCTGACGGCAAGCCCTACAACAATGAAAGCAAAATGCTCTAGAGGCTAAAAAGGAAGGTACGGAATTTATGACATCAAAATGATTATTGGTAAAAAATAAATTTAAACGTTGGTCTTTTTCTATAGTGCCTTTATAAAAAATTAGAGAGTGCAAATTATTTTGGAATACGAATATTTGGAAATTGGGAAGAACTTTTTGGAATTTATCTAGGGACTCTAAGGTACCACATTCTTCAGTGTCAACGCCTGCTTGCGCGCACAGAAGCTCCGCTTGAATTTCTTGGGCTTCAAAATTTGCCCTAAACTTATCTTTATTATATCGCGTCATATTATCAAATTTCAATTTGGCAACGAGAAGAGCTCGTGGAAGGCAAAGCTTACCTTTAGTCGAAATAGGAATATAATTACACGTGGTACGGAAAAATTTCTGACACTTTGTGGTGTCGGGTTCCGTATCACTGCCCTTCCCTTGAGGCATGGCAATATGGGTCAGTTCTATGATCAGATGATCACCAACTCCAAAATCTCGTTTGCTTTGCATAACATTTTCGATACGCTGCATTAAACGTTCTGACGTGAGCTGATCAACACGACCGAATGGGATACCTATTGGGTAATCTAAGCTATCGCCAGTAATAGAAAAGGAAACTTTATCAAAAGGATTAAACTTATTTAATAATGCATGCAGTACAATTTCTAACAATACTCGAAACGATTGAAAACGATTTGGTACGTCTTCCATTAGTCTTTCCAACACTGATTCATCAAAAAGAATCGCAAAAGTCGATTTTGTCGACTTAAATTTGGATATCACAACCCTGTTAGTTTCATGAATAGTCAGAAGATTCCTATATTCATCATTCAGGGCCGAGATATGATCTAATGCTAAGGAATGATTTACCTCTTCACTTTCATCCGTTTCGAGGGCCTCCATTAATTCGTCGAAGGCGCTGGAGGCCTGACGAACGCCTCCGACTTGGGATTCCGCTAGCTGAGTGTTATCAACTTCTGAGGTAAGATCGGAAACTTCTTCAGGATCATCTGAAAATGCGCATAACACCTCAGAAGCTACCTCTGCCTGTGTGAGCCCCATGAAGTCTTCGTGAAAAAAACTGTTTGGCTCTGTCGTTAAATCCTCGTTCGAAAAAAGACTGTCCGAATTAGCCATGTCCTCCGGTTCCTTCACCGTCTCCTCCTCCTCCTTCTCCTCCTCCTCCTTCTCCACCTCCTCCTTTCCCCGAGCCATCATAGCATTTACTTTATCAGCAACATCGCTCAATGACATGTCATATAAGCTTTGTTGCTGCTGTTCTATCGCAGTATCCGGCTTCGGAGCAATAGCGCCCAATGACATATCCTCCAGAAATTGGCCGTATTGCTCCATCACAATATCCGGCTTCTTAGTACAAGTACTCACATCCATCTCCTCATTTTCACTATCCTCAACATCTGCTTCATAATCGCTATCATTTACAACATCTCTTTGGGAATTATCATTGTCACTATCCTCAATATCTGAGGTGCTGGAAACACTAGCTTTCTTATTCAAAAGTTCAGCTTTTAAACTGTCTAAAGTCTTCTTAGTACCGCGCTTGAAAGAAATCGTCCCACTTTCCGATACCATTCTATACATTGGCGTACAGTTGGGCATTAACGAACCATCAGCTCTATGCCATTCCCCGTCATAAAACAAGTAACCTTTTTTCAATAAGTCAAGCTGTCTCCAAGCCATTTTTAAAATAGATCTGAAAAAAACTCGTAGATTCTGTTGGAAGTTTTTGAGATAAGTGAAGAGCCGCAAAGGCTGCTATTTCTTTTATACTGAAATTTCGCGCCTAAAAAATGAGAGAGCGGGAAGGTCAGATTAATTTAGAACAGAAAGTAAACATCATCGCTTACACGTTTGTTTCTAAAAATAATTGTCTAATAACGACCTATTCAAATAACGACCTATTCAAATAATGACCTATTTAGAAAGTACGCATCATCACTTTACACAGCTGTTTCTAAAAATAATCGTCAAAATAATGACCTATGTAGAAGGTACACATCAATGGTTACACAGCTGTTTCTAAAAATAATCATCAAATAATGACCTATTTAGTTTCGATTAAATCTTTTAGTTTCGTTACTATGGATTGCCGAGAGCGGGAAGGTCAGATTAATTCAGAACAGAAAGTAAACATCATCGCTTACACGTTTGTTTCTAAAAATAATCGTCAAATAATGACCTATTCAAATAACGACCTATTCAAATAACGACCTATTCAAATAACGACCTATTCAAATAATGACCTATTCAAATAACGACCTATTCAAATAACGACCTATTCAAATAACGACCTATTCAAATAATGACCTATTTAGAATCGCTCACGCAGCTGTTTCTAAAAATAATCGTCAAATAATGACCTATTTAGATAGTACGCATCATCGCTTTTACAGCTATTTCTAAAAATAATCGTCAAACAATGACCTATTTAGAAAGTACACATCAATGGTCACACAGCTGTTTCTAAAAATAATCATCAAATAATGACCTATTTAGTTTGGATTAAAGCTTTTAGTTTTCGTTAATATGGACAATAATGGTAAACTTTCGTTTTCACCTTCAAGTGGCGTGATTTCACTTTTACATTTTATACCCAAGTGGCAAAACTTGTTAAGGTAAGATTTGCAAATAATTTTTCAAAGTTCAACTATAAATAGGATGATCCCGGTTGGATGGGGTGGCCAGGGGGTAAAGACAACATGCATACTTACAACACTTAAGACAAATTTCTTGGACTTGGACTATTTGGACTTAAAATAATTTCAATACTTTCCAAATTAATGTGAGTAGGTTGCTGAAGTGGTAGTGAGATGCAAATAAATCGGCAAACCTTGCTGATTTCCCGAGAGCGCAGCTCGAGGGAAAATCAGCAAGGTTTGCCGCATCTCACTACCACTTCAGCATCTCACTACCACTATGATAGATTGGCGAAAATGTATCATATGCCAAAAGGTATCATCAGATAATCTGGAATGCCCAGCTAATTTGAATAGGACTGACATTGGTGCTGAATATACTCGCTTAACAGATAACCTTCAGCGATTCCATGAGCTGGAATGTCTTCCAAAGACTATTTACCTAAGCTGCTTAGATGACGGTTTAGGTTTGGCTGCAACGTTTGCGTCTCATAGAGCTAAATGGCACAAATCTTGTAAAGATAACTTCAATAACACCAAACTAAAACGAGCGTAAAAGAGAAAGTTACAAACACACAAGACTAACAAAGAAGGAGACGAGCTTACTAAAAAAGTAACCCGCGGCAGTAGTGGTGAATCAGCTGATACATCACAGACTAAATGTTAGTTTTGTGCAGATAATTTGCGAGATCTGCATATGGCATCAACTTTTAAAATAGCTAAAAATGTCAGACACTGTGCCCCAATTTTGCAGGATACTATTTTGTTAGCCAAGCTTAGTGCTGCTGATATAATATTGCAAGATGCTATATTCATTACTCCAACTGTTTGAAACTCCTTAATACAAAACAGAAATGGCACAGAAATGACAGTAAGGATAACGTAGCTAAACAATTACATGGTATTACACTAGCAGAATTATTGCCATACATTGAAGAGAGTCAGGCAGACAGCATAGTGGCACCAGTATCCAGATTGGTGGATCTTGCCTAAATGTACACATCAATACTTTAATATGTTTTATACATTCTACAAGACTTAAAGAAATAATATTGGCTAATAAGCCAGGCATTCGTGCTTACGAACATGGTCTAGATTCACTACTTGCCTTCAAAGATAACATAGGACTTGCTCTGAAAAAAGCTTGAGAAGGGGATTTTGATAATGAAGCAATTGTTCTGGCTAAGGCCGCTCAGATTGTTCGCAGAGATAAGCTAAAACACGAGATATCACAATCGAATGGTTCATTCACACATGATTGTCAACACAAATCCTTCCCACAGTCATTGGTTGCGTTATTTGGAATGGTAATAAGTGGTCCTAACATGGAAACCCCAAACTGCAATGCAGGAGATATTCAAGTAAAGCTTACAGTGTCTCAACTTCTACAATATAATGTACTAGTGAGCCGCCGTCAGATATCACCAAATTCCCATCGCCACAATATAAACCGTGAACCAAGCCCCCTCCCTCCCTCACCTCCAACCTATCTATGTAGGACTTCTCATTTATACCAAGACCCGTAAGCGTGGACTCATAGACAAAACGCATGCTATTGGTCTGTCTGTACCATATGACTTTCAAAGAATTTAGGTAACAACATGTGTGCTAGGTTTAAAGCAGAGCATGTTGTGTGTCCAGGAAACCTTCGTTTTGTCCTTTTCAATACAATGCGCTAAACAATATTGATCACAATCACCATTTGGCGGCAAAAAAGCGCATTTTGCAGAGCGCAGATTATTTCGTAACTAGTTTCTGACTTGTGATTTAATAATTACCTACAGCTTCAGTACTCTAAAATCCCTTTTACTAGCTTCCTATCGTGTGTATGCACCGCGGCTAGACGCACACACGGGCATTAACGAAGAAAAAGTGTGATGAACAAAAAGCGCGCAATTCTTCATTTGCAGATTAGAAAAACACACTTTCGAGGCTATTTTATAAGCGCTTGTACGTAAACTGGACAAACTAACAGAATAAGTATTCAACATGACTTCATGGAGAATCAAAACGTTTGAGTGCGCCTCTTGAAGTTATCCATCACGCAGCGGTCTTTTAACTGATAAGGGCGAGGATTTTCAAGTATGCGATACGCGTATGGTCCTTTTGCGTGTAACCTCAATACGCTGTGAAGTTACCCCCCAAAAAGCGCATTTCACAGAGCGCAGATTATTTCGTAACTAGCTTCTGACTTGTGGTTAGATAATTACCTACAGGTTAAGTATTCTAAAATCCACTTTTACTAGCTTCCTATTGTGTGTATGCACCACGGCTTGACTCACAAATGGACATTAACAAAGAATAAGTGTGATGAATACAAAGCGCGCAATTCTTTATTTCCAGACAAGAAAAACATTCTTCGAGGCTATTTGATAAGCGTTTCTACGTAAGCTGGACAACTAACAGAATAAGTATTTAACATGACTTTATGGAGAATTAAGACGTTTGAGTGCGCCTCTTGAGCTTGTCCATCACGCAGCGGTCTTTTAACCGGTTTGCGCGAGGAGTTTCACGTATGTGATACGCGTATGGACCTTTTGCGTGTGACTTCATTTAAGTAAGTAGAGGTATATTCGATGACATTAGGCTGTTGGGCCGTCCTAATGAAAATGAGGTTACATTATCCATGTAGGAATTTCCTTCAGTTTGTATATATCTTTATCTATCATCAGTACCGTAGCAAGGACTGGAAACGTGCGTGTGACGGGGTGGGATGGAGGAAAGGAGGTTGAGTCAGTGCGATTTTGACGCGATGACGGGGACCAACTGCAATTTGGACAAAGAGAAAATTAAGGGAAGGGGAGGGGGAGGGGGGGGGGGGGTAATAACCTCGATCACATACAAAAAAATACATTTTATACTTAATCCCTCCTGACTGCCTGATACAGGAGTCAAACAATATTTTGAAGCTTCCACTTAACCTCCGCCGCAGTAGGTCACAGAGTATGACTTGAAAATTACCGGCAGATTATGAGGAAACAAGTTTACTGATTGAAAAATTTATCTCGTTATCCAATAAGCTGTTAAAGAATAAGATGTCTGCTGCCTAACTTCGCACTTAAGTTTGTGGTGCCTCCTAATTATAATATTTTATTCTGCCTTTTAACCTAAGACTATAAATTTACGGAACGGTTGTATTATTGTTGTCCATTGTCAGGTATTATTGAACATTTGAGACTCGAAACGTACTTTACTTAATCTTAACATATTAAAAATGCTCAAATTTTGGGGTAAAACTATATTCTAAAGAGTTTTTGTTAGTCAGTACGATTAATTTGTAGACACTGTACCCCTCCATGCTCCGCCACACGTGTCTATGAAAATTAGACATTAAATTTATCCATGTTGGATGGGTGTTGCTATTCAATTTAGCTGATGAACTTGGATCTTTCTACCCCTAACGTCTTTCAACAAAAGACGAAAGAGGAACCTAATTATCCGCCTAACAATATAACAAAGAAAATTCCAAATCATCTTCTAGCTATTTAGATGACGAAATCGCTGGCACAATTATTAGCAATCTACCTCTCCCCTCACCCTCCACCCCCTCTTTGAGTCTCTTGCATTCACCTATCAATGGTAAAAGTTTCGGAAAACTCGACATAGGCCTACATAATATAATGAACTTTATTCTACTTACTGTTGTAACAGTGTGCAGAAAATCACTTTTCCCACTTCTAAAATCTTCTCCATGGATAAAATATCCCAAAAAAATTACTTCAAGTGGTCCACTGTAGAAGAAAAGGGGAAAATAGAAAGAGAAAGAAAATGTAAGGTCTGTCTGTTAATCACATTTCTTCTATTCTGATCTTTTTTGTTTACTCACGTTTCCATTAAGTTCCAATGTTATATGTTACATTTTAGAATATGCGTGCGCACTTTATACGCGCATTTCTGCTCTGCACATGCAGAGTTGAACTGTTTTAAGTAGTCAGTGTAAACGCTGTATGCGACATCATCTGCGTTATTTAGCGCTACTACCACTTTTGTAGAGGTATTGCACCCAACGTTGAAAACGCACGATATAAGCACTATATGCGGCGCATATCAGACCTAAGATACACACGTAATTCAAACGACATGGATTGTTTTGTCAGCAACTAATGGCCGATGATTGGACAGGAAAAAATATACGGTGCGTGGAGAAAACCTTGTAGGGTATTTTTGCATGTGTCGCCATACGCACTCAATAGCACTATTTGGCGGAAAAAAAGAAGCGCATTTCACAGAGCGCAGATTATTTCGTAACTAATTCCTGACTTGGTGATTTTTAAAATCCTTTTTTTTACTAGCTTCCTATCGTGTGTATGCACCGCGGCTTTAATTACAAATGGGAATTAACGAAAAAACCAAAGCTCGCAATTCTTTATTTTCAGACAGGAAAAACACGCTTTCGAAACTGTTTTATAAGCGTTTCTACTAAGCTAAACAAACTAACAGAATAAGTATTTAACATGACTTTATGGAGAATCAAGACGTTTGAGTGCGCCTCTTGAGCTTATCCATCCAGCGGTCTTTTGACCGGTATGCGCGAGCAGTTTTAAGTATGCGATACGCGTATTCTTTTTTGCTTGTAACTGCATTTACGCTGTGTACTTACCCCAGACGTAAGTAGAGGGGATTAGAGGCGAAAAGTCTCCGGGAGTAAAACCAAACATGTGTTTATATCTGGAAACGTACTTCTTGTTTTGTTTCTAATGCCTGACTCGTTAGTGGATGTTACGCAGTGCGCGGTGCATTTTTTACCTTATGCGCTTTTAAATCCTGGGAAAGAACATTTTTTGACGGAAATCAGTGCATGTAGAAATCAGTGCAACACTTACATAATACCAATTATATTTTTGATTTCATCTTTTTCTGTGCATGATTTGACATTTTCATCTTTATAATATGTGGTGACGCCATATACGGAATCATTAAGATTCTTTAAAACAAAAATACAAAGTTTGACTGTAGTATATCAGTATATTCGATGACATTGTGCTGTTGGGCCGTCCAATTGAAAAGAAGTTACGTTTTTTATGTAGGATTTTTCTTCAGTTTGTATATATCTTTCTCTGTCATCATTAGTGCCGTAGCCAGGACTAAAAACATGTGTGACGGGGTAGGAAGGTGGAAAGAAGGTTGAGTCAGTGAGACTTGGACACGATGACGGGAACCAACTGCGATTTTAACCAAGAGCATATTAAATTCCTTCTGACTGCCAGTCAAACAATTATTTGAAGCTTCCACTTAATACCGCTGCAGTAGATCACGGAGTATGACCTGATCACAAGGAAACAACTATACTGATTGAAGAATTGATCTCTAATTCCAATAGGCTGTTAAAGAATAACTTGTCTGCTGCCTAACTTCACATTTATATTTATGGATCCTCCTGATTAGAGTAGTCTAGTCTGCCTTTTGTCCTCACCTCACCTGGTCTCTTCAGGCCTCCTGGCCCATAAGGCTGCAGTGCTCTCTTTCCACTGGACTCTGTTATTTGCAACTTGTCTGGCTTCTGTCCACGAGCTAAATCCCATCACATTTCTCTCCTTCTCAACTGTCCTTCTTCAGGTCGTTCTGGGACCACCAACTTTCCTTCTCCCATCTGGTGTCCACGTCATAGCTGTCATACAGTGTCTTATAGTCCTTATGCGCATCACCTGACAAATCCACCTACACCTTTTTTTTGTCATGTTTAGTGATTCTCAGTATTTCATCGTTAGATATTACATATGGCCATCTGATCTTCAAAATTCTCCTGTAACATTCGAATATAAATGTATCCAGCTTGTCATTATCTGCTACATTAAAGCTCCATATCTCGCAACCATACAAGAGTACAGACTTAACAAGAGAGTTAAAAAGTCTTATTTTTGTATATATTGAGAAAGGGCTTGAGAGTCATATCTTATTAAACTCATAAATGCTACTCTTGCATTAGAGATTCTGTTTAGGATGTTTTCCTCGCCACCACCTCGTAAGCTCACTGTTGCACCAAGGTATCTCGACTTGTTTATTCCATTTAGTTGTTGGTTATCGATATAAACTTTGTTTGCACATTTGCTGTTAACTTTCATGAGCTCTGTCTTATCTTTATCAAATCTTAGCCCAGTTTGTGCAGCATACTGATTGAGCCTGGTCATGTTGGTTTGCATGTGTTGATATGTAGATGGCGGTAGAGCGATATCATCAGCAAAATCTTTTCCTCAAGGGTTGACATCAACTTCCATCTAATTCCATTCCTGTTATTATCAGTCGTTTTCCCCATCACCCAGAATACCACCATCAGAAAAATAAACCCTGACATTACATCAACTTGCTTTACACCACTTTTGACTTGAAACCATTCAGATGCCACACCATCATCTAGAACTGCACATTTACTGTCTTCATATAACGTTTTATTAAAACATATTATCTTTTGTGGAATACCATAGGCTGCCATTATTTTCCAGAGGATTTTTCTGTACACTGAGTCAAACGCCTTCTCGAAGTCAACAAAGGCGATATATATATGGTTGACTGCCATTCAGCCACCTGTGCTAAGATGTTGTGCAGGATGAACATTTGCTCGGTGGTACTCCATCCTCTTTTAAATCCAGCCTGTTTATCACTCATCTTACTGTCAGCACCGTTTCTAATTCTGTCGATTAAAAGTCTTCCAAATATTTTGCCTGGTATGAATGTTAAGGTGATTCCGCGCCAGTTATCGCATACAGTAGTATTGCCTTTCTTAGGTATTTTTGTTATCAGTCCTTGCTTCCATTGTTTTGGTATAACTTTCTTTTCCCATACAATTCTGAGCAGCTCTTCAAGCCATAATACTAATGTGCATATATCAGCTTTTAACAACTCGGCAGTTATATTATCTTTGCCTACAGCTCTGTTAGTCTTTAGCTTCATCAATGCCTCTTGGATTTTACTACTTGTAAAATAGCTGGTACTGATTTCTTCTATTCCAGGGTCATAGGCTATTTTTAGAACTGGAGAAAGAGGATCTGGTCCATTCAGTATCTCCTCGAAATAGTCTTTCCACCTCTTTCTTCTTCTTTTTTACCCTTTAATGGATTCCCGTGCTTGTCTCTTATAGCACTCCCAACCTTGGTCATTTCATTGCAAATTGTTTTGGTTATCTTGTAAAGCTTTCTCATTCTGCCATTGCTAGCTGCTTCCTCTGCAGATGTAGCAAGGTCGTCAACTCACTTTCTTTTATCTCTCCTTAAGCTTTTTGTCACATCTTTGTCTTTTTCAGCATAATTGGCTCTCATAATATCTTTAATTCTAATTGACTTGGCATTCTCAATCTTAACCTTCAGCTGTTTTCTCTTCTCAACACATTTCTAACTTTCTCTACTGATCCATGGCTTTTGGCCCTTCTTTTTGTACCTAAGGACCTTTTTAGCCCCATTGTATACCTCGTCAAATATCTGCCACTTACTCTCAACTTCTTCAATGTTATCAGGTACTTCAGTCTCACCACAGCAGTCTTATAAAACTTCATATCTATTTCGTACTTCAACCGTAAACTCTTCTTTGATTGCTGGTTGCTATAACTTGACGGTATCATACTTGGGTCGACATGTCTTTGTTTATCAGTTTTCCTTTCAGTTTCAATCAGATCCTGGTCCGTATCAAGTGGTGATCACTTGAGATATCAGCCCCCTCTCATCACTCTTGCGTCTAATATAGAGATTTTGTGTTACTTTGTTGCAAGCATATGATCAATTTGGTACTTTGTCCTCTCTCCTGGGGAAGTCCAGGTCTGTTTATAAATGAGTTTATGTGGAAAAAATTGTGCCAGTCACCACTAAATTGTTGATACCACAGAGGTCAAAGCCCTTCACCATGAACATTCCTTTCACAATGCCATGCCTTCCAATAACATTATCATAATCATCATTATTACATCCTACTTTGGCATTCACGTCGCCCATTATGATTAATAGGTCATGCTTGGGAACTTCATCTACCAGGGCTTGTAACTGATCATAAAAACCTTCCTTGTCTTCATCCATTGCATCATTTGTAGGAGCACAAACTTGAATGATTGATAATTTATTATACTTTGAAAAAAACCTTGCGTAAATCAACCCCACATTCATAGGTTTCCATTCTAATAATGTCTGTTCAGCTTTCTTTAATAACATGAATGTTATTACCTGATAAAGCATTCCATCATCTCTACCCGAAAATAGAATACTTTTGACTTTTGACCTAAGACTTTAAATTTACGCAACGGTCGTATCATTATTGTTCGTTGTCAGGGTATCAGTGAATCATTGAGACTCGAAACATACTTTACTGATTCTTAACATGTTAAAAATGCTCAAATTACGGGGTAAAACTATATTTTAAAGAGTTTTTGTTAGCCAGTAAGATTAATTTGCAGAACACTGTGCCCATCCCTCCCACGACACACGTGTATATGAAAATCGAATATCAATTTAATCTACATTGGAGGGTGTTGCTATACATTTTGGCTGATGAACTTGGATCTTTCTAACCCCTGACATCTTTCAACAAAAGACGAAAGGTGAAGCTAATTATCCCCTTAATTATATAACAAGAAATAATTCAAACCATCTGCAAGCCCTGTAGATGATGAAATTGCCGGAACAATTATTAGCGGTCAACTTGCAGGCCAAAGTCATGTCTCCCCATTGAAGCAGGGTAGAAGGGGAAAAAAAGGGTCAAGACTTTTGTCCATGATTGTAGATGATACAATGAACATTATTCTACTTACAGTTGTAGCAGTTTGCAGAAAATCCCTTTTCCCGCTTAAAAAAAATCTTCTCCAAAGGTAAAAAATCCAAAACAAATGACTTCAAGTGGTCCACTGCATAGGGAAAGGGGGAAAATAGAAAGAGAAAGGAATGTTAAGGTATGTCAGTAATCACATTTCTTCTGTTCTGATCTCTTTTGTTTACTCACGTTTCCATGAAGTTTGGCGTAATTCATCTAAATTGCCCCACATATGCGTGCGCACTTTATACGTGCATTTCTTCCAAGCACATGCAGAGTTGAACTTTTCGAAGTAATCAGTTTAAAAGTTGTATTCAACATCATATGTGTTATTTAGCGCTACTACACCTTTTGTAGAGGTATTGCACTCGACGTTGAAAACGCACAATATAAGCACTATATGCGGCGCATATCAAACCTAAGATACACACGTACTTCGAACGACATGTATTGTTTCGTCAGCAACTTATGGCGGATGATTGGACAGAAAAAAATATATCGTTCGTAGCGAAAACCATGTCGGGTATTTTTGCATGTGTCGGAAGCCGCACTGAATACCATCATATGGCGTGAAAAAGAAACGCATTTTGCAGAGCGCCTATTATTTTGTAACAAGTCCTGACTTGTGATTGGGTAATGACCTACAGGTTGAGTATTTAAAAATCCCTTTTACTATCACTAAATACAAAGTATGAATGTAGTATATCAGTATATTCAATGACAATGGGCTGTTCGGCCGTCTTATTGAAAAGAAGTTACGTTTTCTATGTAGGTTTTTTTTCTTTCTAGTTTGTATATACCTTTCTCTATCATCATCTGTGCTGTAGCCAGGACTGGAAACGTGCGTGTGACGGGTGGGATGGTGGAAAGGAGGGTGAGTCAGTGAGATTTGGACGCGATGACGGGGACCAACTGCGATTTGGACAAGGAGAATATTAAGGGGGGGAATAACCTCGATCACATACAAAGAAATACTATTTATACTGAATCCCTCCTGACTGCCTGATACAGGAGTCAAATAATATTTTGAAGCTTCCACTTAAACTCCGCCGCAGTACTTTACAGAGTATGACCTGAAAATCACCGGCAGATCATGAGGAAACAAGATTGCTGATTGAAGAACGTATCTCGTTATACAATAAGTTGTTAAAGAATAAGATGTCTGCTGCCTAACTTCACACTTAAGTTTTTGGTGCCTCCTAATTATAATACTTTAGTCTGCCTTTAGACCTAAGACTCTAATTTTACGCAACGATTGTATTATTGTTGTCCATTGTCAGGGTATCAGTGAACCTTTGAGACTCGAAACGTACTTTACTAAATCTTAACATAATAAAAATGCTCAAATTTTGGGGTAAAACTATATTTGAAAGAGTTTTTGCTAGTCAGTAAAATTGATTTGCAGAAAACTGTACCCCTTTCTGCTCCGTCACACGTGTCTGTGAAAATTAGACAATAAATTCATCCATGTTGGATATGTGTTGCTATTTAATTTAGCTGATGAACTTGGATCTTTCTTACCCCTGACGTCTTTCAACAAAAGACGAAAGAGAAACCTAATCATCCGCTTAATTATAAAACAAAGAATATTCCAAATCATCTCCAAGCCATGTAGATAAGATGATGGAATTTTGGGCACAATTATTAGCGGTCTACCACCTCCCCCTCCCCCTCCTCCCTCCCTCCCCCCCCCTCTTTCTCCCACATCCCTGAGTCTCTTGCATTCACTTACCTATGGTAAAAGGTTTGAAAAACTCAATATAGGCCTACATAATTCAATAAGCTTTATTCTACTCACTGTTGTAACAGTGAGCAGAACATCACTTTTCCCATTTCAAAAATCTTCTTCATATAGATAAAATATCCAAAACAAATTACTTCAAGTGGTCAAATGTGGAAGAAAAGGGGAAAATAGAGAGAAAGAAAATTTAAGGTCTGTCTGTTAATCACATTTCTTCTGTTCTAATCTCTTTTGTTTACTCACGTTTCCATGAAGTTCCAATGCTACATGTTACGTTTTAGAATATGCGTGCGTACTTTATACGCGCATTTCTGCTCTGCACATGCAGAGTTTAACTTTTCGAAGTAGTCAGTGTAAAAGTTGTACGCAACATCATCTGCGTTATTTAGCGCTTCTACCACTTTTGCAGAAGTATTGCACTCGACGTTGAAAACGCACTATATAAACACTACATGCGGCGCGTATAAGACCTAAGATACACACGTACTTCGAACGACATGGATTGTTGCGTCAGCAACTTGTGGCCGATGATTAGACAGGAAAAAAAATAAACAGTGCGTGGCGGAAACCATGTAGGGAGTTTTTGCATGTGTCGCTATACGCGCTGAAAACCACTATTTGGTGGAAAAAGAGAAGCGCATTTCACAGAGCGCAGATTGTTTTGTAACTAGTTCCTGACTTGTGATTGGATAATTACCTACAGGTTGAGTGTTTTAAAATCCCTTTAACTAGCTTTTTATCGTGTATGCACCGCGGCTTGACTCACAAATGGGCATTAACCAAGAAAAAGTGTGATTAATACAAAGCGCGCAATTCCTCATTTCCAGACAAGAAAAACACGCTTTCGAGGCTGTTTTATAAGCGTTTCTACGTAAGTTGAAAAAAGTAACAGAATAAGTATTTAACATGACTTTAGGGAGAGTCAAGACGTTTGAGTGCGCCTTTTGAGCTTATCCATCACGCAGCGGTATTTTAATCGGTTTGCCCGAGAAGTTTCAAGTATGCGATGCGCGTATAGACCTTTTGCGTGTGACCACGTTTACGCTGTGAACTTACCCCTAAGAAGTACATTTCACAAAGCGCTGATTATTTTGTAACTAGTTCCTAACTTGTGATTGGATAATTATCTACATGTTGAGTATTTTAAAATCCCTTTTACTAGCTTCCTATCGTGTGTATGCACCGCGGTTTGACTTACAAATGGGCATTAACAAAGAAAAGGTGTGATAAATACAAAGCGCGCAATTCTTCATTTCCAGACAAGAAAAACACGCTTTCGAGGCCATTTTATAAGCGTTTCTACGTAGGCTGGGTAAACTAGCAGAATAATCATTTAGTATGACTTAATGGAGAATCAAAACGTTTGAATGCGCCTCTTGAGCTTATCCATCACGCAGCGGTCTTTTAACCAGTTTGCGCTAGGAGTTTCAGGTATGCGATATGGGTATGGACCTGTTGCCTGTGACCTCATTTACGCTGTGAACTTACCCCTGAAGTAAGTAGAGGAGGACACAGAGCAAAAGTTTCCGGGAATGAAATCAAACTTGCGTCTTTATCTGGAAACGTACTAATTGTTTCGTTTCTAATCCCTGACTCGTTAGTGGATGGCTACTTACGCAGTGCGCGGTGCATTCTCTACCTTACGCGCTGTGAAAGAAGATATCCTGACAGAAATCAGTGCAGTTACAAATAAGTACAACACTTTCATAATACCAATTATATTTCAAATTTCATTTTTTGTGGTGCATGACTTGATATTTTCATCTGTATAAATTGTGATGACGTCATTCACTGAATCGCTGAGATTCTTTAGATCCAAATACAAAATTTGATTATAGTATATCAGTATAATCGATGACATTGGGCTGTTGGGTCGTCGAATTGAAAATAAGTTACGCTGTCTATGTAGGTTTTTTCTTCAGTTTGTATATATCTTTATCTATCATCATCTGTGCTGTAGCCAGGATTGAAAACGCGTGTGTGACGGGGTGGGTTGATGGAAAGGAGGGTGAGTCAGTGAGATTTGGACGCGATGACGGGGACCAACTGCGATTTGGACAAAGAGCATGTTAAGGGGGGAAGGGGGAGGGGGGGGGGGTAATAACCTCGGTCATATACAAAGAAATATGTTTTATATTGAATCCCTCCTAACTGCCTGATACAGAAGTCAAACAATATTTCAAAGCTTCCACTTAACCCCCGCCGCTGTAGGTCACAGAGTATGACCTGAAAATCACTGGCAGATTACGTGGAAACAACTTTACTGAATGAAGAATTTATCTCTTTATCCATAAGCTGTTAAAGAATAAGTTGTCAGCTGCCTAACTTTACACTTAAGTTTTTGGAGCCTCCTAATTAAAGTATTTTTGTCTGCCTTTTGACCTAAGACTCTAAATTTACGCAACGGTCGTAGTATTGTTGTCCGTTGTCAGGGTATTAGTGAACCTTTGAGACTCGAAACGTACTTTACTCAATCTTAGTATATTAAAAATGCTCAAATTTTGGAGTAAAACTATATTTTAAAGAGTTTTTGTTAGTCAGTACGATTAATTTGCAGAAACCTATACCCTTCCCTGCTCCGTCACACGTGTCTATAACATTTAGACATTAAATTCATCCATGTTGGATGGGTGTTGCAATTTAATTTAGCTGATGAACTTGGATATTTCTTACCCCTGACGTCTTTCAACAACAGACGAAAGAGGAATCTAATTATCCGCCTAATTATATAACAAAGAATATTCCAAATCATCCCCAAGCCATGTAGATGATGAGATTTCCGGAACAATTATTAGTGGTCTACCCCCCCCCCCCACCCCTCCTCCCTTCCTTTGCTGCCTGAGTCTCTTGCATTCACCTACCAATGGTAAAAGGTTTGGAAAACTTGATATAGGCCTAGCTAATACAATGAACTTTATTCTACTTACTGTTGTGACAGTTTGCAGAAAATTACTTTTCCCACTTCAAAAATTTTCTCCATGGATAAAATATCCAAAACAAATTACTTCAAGTGGTCCACTAAGGAAGGAAAGGAAAAAATAGAGAGAGAACAAAAATACAACGTCTGTCTGTTGATTACATTTCTTCTGTTCTAATCTCTTTCTTGTTTACTTACGTTTTCATAAAGTTCCAATGCTACATTAAAGATGTTACGTAATAGAACACGCGTGCGCACTTTATACGCACATATCTGCTCTGCACATGCAGAGTTTAACTTTTCGAAGTAATCAGGGTAAAAGTTGTATACAACATCATCTGCGTTGTTTAGCGCTACTACTACTTGTGTAGAGGTATTGCACGCGACGTTGGAAACGCACGAAATAAGCACTTTATGCGGCGCATATCAAACCTAAGATACACACGTACTTTAAACGACATGGAATGTTTCGTCAGCAACTAATGGCCGATGATTGGATAGGGAAAAATATACCGTGCGTGGGGAAAAGCTTGTAGGGTGTTTTGGCATGTGCCGCCATACGCACTCAATACCACAATTTGGCGGGAAAAGAGAAGCGCATTTCACAGAGCGCTGATTATTTCGTAACTAGTTTCTGACTTGTGATTGGATAATTACCTACAGGTTGAGTATTTTAAAATCCCTTTTACTTGCTTCCTATTGTGTGCACCGCGGCTTGACTCACAAATGGGCATTAACGAAGAAAAAGTGTGATAAATACAAAGCGCGCAATTCTTCATTTCCAGACAAGAAAAACACGCTATCGAGGCTATTTCATAAGCGTTTCTACGTATGCTGGACAAACTAACAGAATAAGTATTCAACATGACTTTATAGAGAATCAAGACGTTTGAGTGGCCTCTTGAGCCTATCCACCACGCAGCGGTTTTTTAACCAGTACGAGCGGGGAGATATGGACCTTATGCTTGTGACCTCATTTACGCTGTGAACATGCCCCTGAGGTAAGTGAATGGGGGATGTGGGCTATATGCGAAAAGTTTCCGGAAGTAAAATCAAATATGCGTGTATATCTGGAAACGTATATATTGTTTCGTTTCTAATCCCTGACCAGCTGACCGGTGAGTTGATGGCTAATTACGCAGTGCGCGTTGCATTTTCTACCTTACGCGCATTTAAATTCTGGGAAAGAACATATCCTGACAGAAATGAGTGCATGTAAAAACTTAGTGCTTCACTTTCATATTACCGAATTGTACTTTTAATTTCTTCAGGGGATCCTGTACATGAAAACATAAAAAGATCCCTATGAATACAAGTGTAACTAAGTAAATAGGCAGAGCGTGCGTGCTAGTATAATAACACGCTACCATACAATGAATATGTAATGGTCAACAAATACAACATGTTGGTATACCTAAGCTACCGATGAGGCGAGATGTCGCAGGTAAACTAGTGGGATATGCTAGCAATATAAATAGCTTAATAGGATATACCAACATGACAACAACAATAATCTAAGTAAGTTAGGAACATTCCAAGTAAGTGCGGAATGTGTTGCTGGTTGGTTGATTGACTGAATACGTGAATGAGCAGACAAGACTATCCGCGTAGTCGGCAGGACAGGTGAAGCTCATGTGGTGGGTAGAGGATACCCGGTGAATAATTAGGTACATAATATGCATTGGCTCTACCGTAGGTAGTAATGCCGTAGCCATAGCACAGGACCTAATGAATGCAATAAGTAATGTATACCACGCAGGTGAATTAGCTTTGTCACACAATGCGTTGAAGTATGGTACATAGAATTGATGTACATACAATATATAATATAACTTGCAAAGGTAATATAATCACATGGCAAAAGTACATGGTATTATAAAGACATGATAAACATAAATACATAGTAAAGGTACTAAGAGAATATAAAGGTACTTAGATCAAGTTAAGTAACTTAGCTACAGTAAAGCCACTTAGCAACAGTAAAGCAACTTAGCTGACAAACTGGTTAACTCCATAGACCACATGATACCTCTCTTCTGCTGCAGCCAGAATTGAGAGAATCATGCACAGGGACATGTGGCCAGGACAAACTGAATAAACAGCAAATACCTAAGAACCAATAAAAACATTCCACAACACACAGAACTGAACTGAACCTGGAAGACAGAGGGAGTGTATAACAATAGCTACACACAACCTGGGACAATACAACTGACGGAAGTACTAAACCGCTACAAGTTGTCGCTGCCTAACTTCACACTTAAGTTTTTGGAGCCTCCTGATTAGAGGAGTTTAGTCTGCCTTTTGACCTAAGACACTAAATTGTTGCAAGGGTCGTATAGTATTGTTGTCTGTTGTCCGTTGGGGAAATAGAGAGAGAAAGAAAATTTAGAGTCTGTCTGTTAATCACATTTCTTCTGTTCTGATCTTTTTTGTTTACTCACCGTGACGATTCCTTGACATTTCAATGCTACATAACGATGCTACGTTTTAGAATATGCGCGCGCTCTTTATACGCGCATTTTTCATATGCGGCTTGACGCACAAAAGGGCATAAACGAAGAAAAAGTGTGATAAATACAAAGCGCGTAATTCTTCATTTCCAGATAAGAAGGACACGCTTTTGGGGCTATTTTATACCCGCCTGTACGTAAGCTGGACAAACTAACAGAACAAGTAATTAAAATCTGTGCCGTAGCCAGGACTGGAAACGTGTGTGTGACCGGGTGGGATGGTGGAAAGGAGAGCGAGTCAGTAAGATTTGGATGCGATGACGGGGACCAACTGCCATTTGGACCAAGAGTATGTTGAGAGGGGGAAATGGGAAGGGGGGGTAATAATCTCCGTCACATACAAAGAAATACATTTTATGTTGAATCCCTCCTGACCGCCTGGTCGAGGAGTCAATCAATAATTTAAAGCTTCCACTTAACCCCCGCCGCAGTTGGTCACGGAGTATCACCTGAAAATCACCCGCAGATCACAAGGAAACAACATTACTGATTGAAGAATTTATCTCTAATTCCAATAAGCTGTTAAGGAATGATAAGGAATAAGGAATAATTTGTTGTTTGAACTAAGATTCTAAGTGTACACAACGATCGTATAGTATTGTTTTCCGTTGTCAGGCTATCAGTGAACCTTTGAGACTCGAAACGTTCTTTACTGAATCTTATCATATTAAAAATGCTTAAATTACGGGGTAAAATTGCATTTAAAAGAGTTTTTGTTAGTCAGTAATATTTATTTGCAGAAAACTGCCCCTCCATGCCCCGACACACACGTTTATAAAAATCATACATAAATGTCATCCATGTTGGTAGTTGTGAGATAACATCTCCCTCTGTATGCCCAACATACTACGCACTACATGCAAAACAGAGTGAGACTCAGTTTTATCTGTTTTAAGGTGGAAATCGCCTCAGACGTAAAATCGCGACTACACCGTATATTTCCGTCACCTGTTATACTGTGATTACTGTACTTACGACACATAACAAAATTATAGTTAATTTCAGACCTGTTATTGCTGTTAATCTTGTAAGTAATTATGACATGTCGGTAATCCTAAAATGATTAAAAATAGGTAAAAATGTATATCAATATTGTACACTCCTTTCATTTCAACCGTACGCTCTTGGAAGTTTTCGTATCTTTTTTTTTAACTGGGGTGCACAACACCGATACGCCGTACTAATAAATATAACGCCAGCGAACTGGACGCACGTACCACCGCGGCCGCGCCAGTGCACGGCATGATTTTTATAAGGCCACAGATGGCACTGCAGTTATTTTTTTTCTTCAAAATGGATTAATTATAGATACCTGTTTTGTTAATGCAGTAGTATTTCTCGAGCAGTATTTCCGAAGAATGTTTAATCTAGAAGGAATAGAGCAGTAAGATCTGAAGATAAGGACACTTTTGCAAGTAAGTATTTGGGGTATGTAATATGTTAGAACTGCAATGTAGATCATGGAGGGTCCCACAAAGTATGCTGTAGTTTTACGAAGGGTCCTGGTTCCTCTATTGCGCGATTTTGGAAGAAAAATCAGGGACAGCTTTCTAATGTCTACGTTGAGCCAGGGGAAGACCCGTAGCAAGGAAATATAAAGGGGTGGTCTGTTTTTCGTATGACAGGACAACAAACATTGAAATTCCAGATGCTCATTATTCTTTTAGATTTCAAAAAGGTACTTTCTCAGCACTTGTGTTCGTTTGACGATACCCCCCACCTTCCTTTTCCCTACCCTCCTCCTTTCCCACCCCGGCTACAGGCCTCAGAAGCCAAAATAAAAAAATATTAAAAAAAATTGAATTATGACCTTCCGCCTGATGGGCGATCAAGGGCGCATGTTCAAAGATATCACAATTTATCAAAACTTTGACGCAAATATTCCAATTAGCGAAACTAACAAAAGAAATGGGCCATTTCCGTTGTTATCATTTTTTAATTGGGGTAAGTATTTTCGGCCCTCAATAATAAAGTTCTGTATGGTGAATTGAGTTTGAAGGAACTCAAATTTCTTTCATATTTAGTTTTTCCAAAGTGTGCATGAATAGGTCGACACAAAGACAAATTTGGAACATTCTGGATGTAGCATAAGCACTAGTTAATAACGTAATTTAATCTCACCGGATCGACTTTCATGTGCATCCATTTCTTGTACCTCGACGTATACGGGCCTGGCTTCGTCCAAAGAAATTATATTCTGATTTTCTAACTGTCGTGATCGTAAATGTATTATTAAAACAAAAGGGCCATCAGCAATTTTCAGGCCGATTAAATTTGGATCAATTTTAGTCACGGTAGGGAGGGGAAATTGCGCTTTCAGCTATACCCAGAGAAGGTAGAAGGAATTCAGGCCAATGAGGGTAGAAATTCTGTTACGGGCACTTTCTTTATTTAAAATTTGTAATGAGGATCTGAAACAGAAAAAATGAGCCTTCGTTTAATTCAAAGTGTTATAAATACCTGCAATTCGTAAGTTGTAATTCTGTTCTGGATTAATTCTGTCCTCTGCTCATCCGTGCACGCAGAGTATAACTAGACTTCGATCGCAGGAGGTGTTAGACAAATTTGTCCGACAAAAAATAAGTCGGGACAATTTAGAATAGTTTTTCTGTCAATATCTATTTATATAAGTATAAGGCTACAATTTGATTTTTTTAAACGAACTACATATCAAAGTATTCCGTATATGAGACGTAGACGGGCAATGAAACCAAGAACACCTGAACCACGTGACAAGGAGGGCAACCCCTACCCTTCTCCTCACGGGGACAATGGAGGCAATGATTGGGCCCTCCATTTCACGAGAGTAACGGGTCAAGAAGTGCCCTTTGTGATATTTATTATAAGCGTTATTTTCGCTATTGCTATAAAGTAATGGTTATGATGCTCAAAACTCTTTTTATGCTTGGAACTGGCTGTTTTTGATATAAAAACTGTTATTTTTCATTATTTGTGCTTTTTCACTTTCAGATGCATGCATACCCGTAGTTTTACGACCATGTTGTCCTCTTCTTGACTCACTCCTTGCCTTTTACGCGTGCAGTCGTTCTAGAATGAAACCCATGATTTATAACAACATTGAACTATACGGGAAACTCCTTTATTGTGCATCTTTAATTAGTTTTCAGTACACCATATAATGATTTTCACTACATTTTTGATTGATAATGTACGGCAGTAGGCCTAAACTTTAGGCAAATTTTATTGGCTTCACTTAAATTCATGAAAGTATCCTCTCCATTCATTATTTTGATTGCCACCTCCAGTTGCTTAGGACGCATTTGGCAAAAAAACACACAAAAAGCATTAAACTAAAAAATTCATTTATTAGATGTCTTGAATATTTCCTATATGCCATGATTACTAATACTATCTTTAATCAGTAAAGTCATTGAAAGTGTGCACTTGTTTTAGACGCACGATTTGTTTTATACGCCCGCGTTTAACATTTACGCTACGCTGGCATGGCTGATGTTCGATAGCATTTGAAATAATTAGGTACATTTACATCGGCGCACACGATTGTGAGATGGTAGCAGCCGAGGTAGGTGAACGTTTCTTCTTTTTACGGGTTTAAGTTCATAGTTATTGAATGTATTTTTATGTTTCCAAGCTTTTAAGATTAGGAGAAACATACTAGAAACTTTTTCAGTTTTGTAGTTTAATTTAACCGCCCGTGCAGGTTAAAAGAAATGAGGTAAAAAAGTACAAATTTTATAAAAAATGTTTGAAAAACAGGAGTGCGTCGCAAATATTCTGCGACGCAACTATGATGAGTCAATGTAGTGGTTTCCACTGTTATATGCATAGGATGATGTCTGACCCCAGTATTCGCAGTCTTGTAATGGCTATAGCGTATACTACGGTCAGATGTTTATCTGACTAGTTGGATGGGAAATTTCCGGCACAATCAGTAGAAGTCTACCCCCCTCCCCCTTCTCTCCCTTTTCAAGGTAATCAGTGTAAAAGTTGTATGCGACATCATCTGCGTTATTTAGCGCTCCTACCACTTTTGTAGCGGTATTGCACTCAACGTTGAAAACACACGATATAAGCACTATATGCGGCGCATATCAGACCCAAGATACACACGTACTTCGAACGACATGGATTGTTTTGTCAGCAACTTGTGGCCGATGTTTAGACAGAAAAAATAAACCGTGCGTGGAGAAAAATATGTAGGAATTTTTGCATGTGTCGCTATACGCGCAGAATACCACTATTTGTTGGGAAAAAAAAGTGCATTTTACAGAGCGCAGATTGTTTTGTAACTAGTTCCTGACTTGTGATTGGATAATTACCTACAGGTTGAGTGTTTTAGAATCCCTTTTACTAGCTTCCTATCGTGTATGCACAGCGGCTTGACTCTCAAACGGACAATAACGAAGAAAAAGTGTGATCAATACAAAGCGCGCAATTCTTCATTTCCAGTAAAGAAAAACACGCTTTCGAGGCTATTTTATAAGCGCTTCTACGTAAGCTAGACAAACTAACAGAATAAGTATTCAACATGACTTTATGGAGAATCAAGACGTTTGAGTGGCCTCTTGAGCTTATTCACCACGCAGCAGTCTTTTAAGCGGTTTGCGCGGGGAGTTTCAAGTATGCGATACGCGTATAGACCTTTTGCGTGTGACCTCATTTACGCTGTGAACTTACCCCTGAGAAGCGCATTTCACAGAGCGCAGATTATTTCGTAACTAGTTCCTGACTTGTGATTGGATAATTACCTACAGGTTGAGTTTTTTAAAATCCCTTTTACTAGCTTCCTATCGTGTATGCACCGCGGCTTAATTCACAAATGGACATTAACGAACACAAATTGGGATAAATACAAAGCGCGCAATTCTTCATTTCCAGACAAGAAAAACACGCTCGCGAGGCTATTTTATAAGCGTTTCTATGTAGGCTGGACAAACTAACAGAATAACCATTTAACATGACTTTATGGAGAATCAAGACGTTTGAGTGCGCCCTTGAGCTTATCCAAGACGCAGCGGTCTTTTGATCGGTTTGCGCGAGGAGTTTCAAGTATATGATACGCGTATGGACCTTTTGCGTGTGACCTCATTTACGCTGAGTACTTACCCCTGAGGTAAGTAGAGGGGGTCAGAGGCGAAAAGTTTACGGGAGTAAAATCAAACATGCGTGTATATCTGGAAACGTACTTATTGTTTCGCTTCCAATCCCTGACTCGTGAGTGGATGGCTACTTACGCAGTGCGCGGTGCATTTTCTACCTTACGCGCTGTTAAAGAACATATCCTGGCAGAAATCAGTGCATGTAGAAATCGGTGCAACAATTTCATAATGCCAATTATATGTTTAATTTCATCTTTTGTGGTGCATGACTTGACATTTTCATTTTTATAAATTGTGTTGATGTCATTCACGGAATCACTAAGATTCTTCAGAAGCAAA
>JAIGNY010000173.1:0-116732 GCA_020152595.1 Chiridota heheva | reverse complement strand
CTATTCAGGTTATTTCCTATTCCATTGCGTGTACATATGCCGCTGGATGGATTATAGATAACATATCAGGTCTTTAAAAGAAGACGGGAAGGAATGTTTTTTTAATTTCATGTAATAGATGAAACAGTATTAAAATTACTTTACTACTAGCGAATTCATAGTGCAAATATCTCGCATTATCCCATTTTCATCTGTTGAGCTACACAAACGTCTTAAAAGGCCGTCTATTGTGATTAAAATGTGGCGACGTACAATTCAATTCGAAAAGTTTACTTTTAAGTAAACAATGTTTGTGTTTCGACCAATCAAACACAAGATTTGAATGCATTTATTAGTACCTTACAGACGACAACTGACCTTTAATGAATATCGAAATAATGGATATTTCAAATATCTATTATGTTTTTAGGAGGAAGGAGGGAGGGGAGGAGGAGGGGAGGGAAGGAGGGAGGAGGAAAGCAGGGAACAACTATGGGAGGGAGGGCAGGAGGGGAGAGGAAGGTAGAGAGGGAGAGAAGGAGGGAGGGAGAGAGAGAAGAGGGAGGGGAAGAGAGAGGGAAGGGAAAGAGGGGAAGAAAGGAGGGGAGGAAGGGAGGGAGGGGAGCAAAGGGAGGAGAGGGGAGGAGGGGAGGGGAAGGGAGGAAAGGAGGGAGGGGAGGGAGGAGAGAGGGAGGGAGGGAAGCAGGAGCAACGAAGGAGGGGGAGAGAGAACGGTAGGGAGGGAGGGAGGAAGGGAGAGAGGGAGGGAGGGAGGGAGAGAGGGAGGAGGGAAAGAGGAGGAAGGAAAGGGAGGGGGAGGAGGGAGGAGGGAGGGAGGGAGGAAGGGAGGAAAGGAGGGAGAGGGAAGGACGGAGGGAGGGAGGAAGGGAGGGGAGGAGGGAGGGAAGGAGGGAAGGGGGAGGAAGGGAGGGAGGGAGGAAGGAGGGAGGGAGGAAGGAGAGGAGGAAGGGAGGAGGAGGGAGGAAGGGGAGGAGGGAGGGAGAGAGTGAGGGAAAGAGGAGGAGGGAGCGAGGAAAGGAGGGGAGGGAGGGAGGGGAGGCAGGCAGGGAGGGAGGGAGGAGGAAGGAGGCAGGGAGGGAGGGGAGAGGGAGGGAAAGAGGGGAGGGAGGGAGGGAGGGGAAAGGAGGGAGGAAGAGGAAGAAGGGAGGGAGGGAGGAGGGAGGGAGGGGGAGGGAGGGAGGGAGGAGGCAGGGAGGAGGGAGGGAGGAGGCAGGAGGAGGGAGGCAGGGGAGGGAGGGGGGAGGGAGGAGGCAGGAAGGGGAGGGAGGGAGGCAGGAAGGGAGGGAGGGAGGGAGAGAGGGAGAGAGAAAAGGAGGGAGGGAGGGAAGGAGGGGAGGGAGGGAGAGAGAGAACACAAGACACTTCAAAATGAAGAAAGAACTTTCATTCTCACCCTTTGTCACAGTGAACTTTCATGGCCTGGATAGTTTCACCGCCCATCCAAATGCCTTTTTGGCTTGTGAAAGCATTTGCCTTGAAAATGTCCATGGTTGTATGAAAGTACAGGATTCCATTGCAGAACTCGATGCCTTTAATGACGTCTTCTATGAACTCTGACGAAGAAATTGGAACTCTGTTTGCAATGTTGCGAACATTGAACTCATTTTGTTAATGAGTATTGGATTTTATTAGTGGGACTACAGCAGACGTTTTTATTTAGTAATGAAGATCATTGCTGGAGCAGTCTACTGAAAGTGAGGACGTCGTATTCTGAGTGAGAAAGTGATACATCAGAAACTGATCATGTGCAAAAGGGTTTTTTTCCACGCCTTGCTGTAATGGGTGTTTGAAACTTACAACAAATACAAAGATGTCGCTGAATTCATATTATGACAGTCAGGTAATACGGGCCGTTATCTTCAAAACATGCCAAAATGCTTGATACAAAATATGCCACTGTCGTTAGCGCGTATTATTATTGTTGCACGAATCGAGATTAAAGTCGGTGTATGGGGTGAAACTAGTTCGTGATTAAACTCGAATAATCTCGTAGCCCACGTGCCATTAATTTTACCCTTAACACGATCAAAGTTGACCATGTTATGATCAGTTTTGTATTTAAATTTTGACCATATTTACTACATAGTTCATAGTTACTTTTCCACGTCATGGTAGAATTTAAAATTCTTTTCATATAGTGCAATTTACCTGCATTTAGTAAAACAGTTTGTATGTTTTTAGTGATATTTCCGCTTCAAAAAAGTTTGTACATAATATGCCACTCTCGTGTAAAACGCATAGTCGCTGGTTGCACATATCGAGCGCTATGTCGATGTATGGACTTCAAACAAGTCCGTGACCAAATACGGTCAGTCTCGTCACCGCTGTGTCACTTACTTTGACCATAATATAGTCAAATATGTATTTCAATTTCAACCATTTTTATATTGGTGTATAGTTGACCATGCCATGGTCAAATTTATCATTCTTTTTTTAAAGCGTAACTTACCTGGGTTTGGTAAAACAGGTTCCTCGTTTTCAAGTGATGTATCCGTTTCAAAAGGGTTCGTACAAAATATGCCACTGTCGTGTAAAACGCATAGTCTCTTGTTGCATAAATCAAACTCTAAGTCAGTGTATGGACTTGCAGCAAGTCCGTGATTAAACTCGGTCAACTGCGTCACTACCGTATCATTGATTTTGTATACGGCGTTCTTGTGGTTATGAAAGATAACATCACAAGTTACGAAACCTGCAAGAAAAAAGTCATCATTCATTGAAATGGTCAACATTAACTAAATATCACATTGATTTTTACTAGCCACAACTAAGATACAATGTACCTATATAAGCTGGTGTGTTTTTACAGGAAGTTGGTAAAACACTCAGACCGTATTATGCTATTTCTGTTGAACATAAATGTTTTGTACCTGTCCATTGACCTTTAAATATCTCCTTTACTGAATAAGATTTTTGAATGCTTTTTTCACCATTTTGTTTTTCATCCTCCTTCATATAAGATTGACTACTGATTAGTAACCCATTAATTACCGGCCAGCCAGCTTATTTGTTGAAGGAATTGAATTGTACGACTTCTCGAGGCTCCCTCAAACTCAATCTAATATCTGCTCTTTGCCAACTTTTAAAAAGTTATAATACACCATTCAAACCGATGTTAGCCGAACGTGATTACGTTAGGTTAATCAGCCATTCAACTGCTGGGGGTTTAACCTTACCAATCATCTTCAGTGCAGGAGAAAAAAGTGCGCACGAATATAACCTTCATGTGAAACGCACGTAAGATAAGCATATGAAACCATACGTTTTTCATGCACTTGCCCCATAACCTGCGTAAATTGTGTTGTCGACCAAAAAATTACCCAGTATTTGATTGGTTGATAAGACCCACCGAGTATTCGCGATTTTCGGCAATGTGACATAATTTGAAATAGTTTTTCCAACATTTCCAGTTCAGATTTGATATGGTCTGTGTTGCTGTCTTTCCATTTTCCATACAAGATAGATTATTCTAAACCCGGACAAATTCCTATAGTATATCCCATGGTGGACAAATGAAAGTCTATTTTCTAATACATTAAATGTTTTAATTAGATCAATCTCTACCATACATGGGGTAACAGATCACTTGCTTCTGCAGCTCCACGTCTTTGGAATCGATTTCCACTCCATATCAGCTTGTCTTGTTCTGTTGTCTTATTCAAAAGAATATAAAAACCCATCTTATATGTGACGCCTATACAAATATGTAGTTAATCTAAAATCATTGTTCATTTATTTTAGTGTTAATGTATACTTATTTGTAATTTTAGGATTATTTGAGCATGAGGATGGATATGTGCGCGTTATAAATCATTATTTATCAAATGTATTATTATTATTATTATTATTATTATTATTATCATTATTATTATTATTATTATTATTATTATTATTATTATTAGTAGTAGTAGTAGTAGTAGTAGTAGTAGTAGTAGTAGTAGTAGTAGTAGTAGTAGTAGTAGGTGGTGGTAGGTGGTGTGGTGGTGGTGGCAGTGGCAGTGGCAGGTGGCAGTGGTGGTGGTGGTGGTGGTGGTGGTGGTGGTGGTGGTGGTGGTGGTGGTGGTGGTGGTGTGGTGGCAGCAGGTAGCAGCAGCAGCGGCGGCGGCAGGTGGTGGTGGTGGTGGTGGTGGTGGTGGTGTGGTGGTGCAGCAGCAGCAGGCAGCAGTGGTGGTGGTGGTAGTGGTGGTGGTAGTAGTAGTAGTGGTGGTGCAGTAGTGCAGTAGTAGTAGTAGTAGGTAGTAGTAGTAGTAGTAGTAGTAGTAGTAGTAGTAGTAGTAGTAGTAGTAGTAGTAGTAGTAGTAGTAGTAGTAGTAGTAATATAGTCTTAATATCATGATTTTTTTATTGATTTTTCATTGATTGATTGATTTTATTTTATTTTATTTTGTATTTATTATTCTTTTTTAAAGCAGGCGTTGATTTAATTAATTAAGCTTTCATTACAAATGAGTAGCCTAGGGTTGATTTGAGCAGCCATGATATTGCTCCAATTCATGTACATAAAAAGTGCATTAGAATATTCTAGAAAATTTCAGGTGAGAGCTCCATTATTCTTTGCTAACTAAGCATCTCTAACTCTGGATTATGATTAAATCCACGTGGATAGATTACACCAATCAAGTGGTATGTATATCTTCCTTTCTGCTGACTGTATCCGTCTCTCTAAAATGATTTATTGTCACGGCATTTCGCTTCATAAATGGCCTACTCCTGGCAACAAGAAAAGCTATAAACTCAGTTAACATTAACCTCCCACTTGGCAAATATTGACTAATCATAGGAATTGTTTTTCCCTCAAATAGTTTCACACACAATCGTTTTATTCTCCAGATGTGAAAACGTGTGTTGATAAGTTTACCCAATTCCATAAACTTGAAAAGAAGCTATTAAAATGAAAACAATCAATTAGATCTGTGTTTCCTTTTACAAAAAACAAATCGTAAAAATCCATTTGAAGAGTATCTGGGCTGGTAGAGATTTTATGTTCACAAGAAAGAGATTTAATTTCGGAACAGAACAGTCTGTTAAGTTATGACAAATCAAAGGTTGTAAAAGTTTTCAGCATGTGGTGCAAAGTGATGATGTAATTTTGTAATATAAACAGGAATACAGCTAAAATTCTTTAATGTAATTATCTCTCTATATATTTTTTTCTCCCCAATTTTCAAATATAAAAGGTTCTCAAAATACTACAGCTAAATCTGAATCAAGGTAACAATAATATCAAAAATTCTTTTCACTTTAGTCAACTTCTGCCATGCATGCAGAATATTTGAGGGGAGGATCGAAAGAAGAAAAAAAAACACTTAACATAAGCAAGGTTCATCCTGCTGTTAAGAAATACTGCTTAATTTATGGTAAATACGTACCTCAGTTATAAACTGCTTTAAGAATGTCAATTTGCATGGTGTTTAGTATATTCTAAACTATTGAAGCTAAAGGTGTAGCCAAAAAGCATAACGAAGGTTATAAGTCATGTAGAATGTTTCAATCAGTGTAGTTTGCAATCAAAAAAATAAACATTTTCAGCGTGAAATACCGCACGTCGTGTAGACCTTTGCACAATCTTACTTCTAAAAACTGTTCACTCGGCAGCAAATGAAAAAATGTGCTTATCCCGCGGCGAATTTATTTTAATTTTTAGAAAATGTTCTTCAACTGTCAACAATATCCTTCTTTAGCCGGAAATGTTGTTCAATTCTCGGATTTTGTTTGGTCAATAATTCCCAATTTGATCTCCCAACTTGAAAGAAAGCATGCAATGGGAGATGTTTGAGTCCACGTAGGCCTATATTAAAAAACAAAAAATACCAATACAGTCAATAAAAAGATCATTGTATAACAGGGAAGTATCACCTGCCACGTCAGCACGACATTGCCATGCATGCACTGTTTCAATCAACAATTGTTTATTTTATTGATTTAACTTTCGGCCTAATACTAACCCTATAGACGAATAAGGAACTACAGTAGGAACCAACTGCACACATCTCTTCGGCAATCAAACCTGCAGTGGTCAGGTGGCACTTTTCAATAGGCAACTATACAGCCATGTATAATCTGACTAAATTACAGAAATATGGAGGGAATTAAATATATTTCGTAACAAGCTGGTGCAATAGGTATATTATGGGAAGCTGGCGCCTATCCTCACATTCTTCACAATTGTCAATGTATTTTAAAAAACAATTTATCATTATTAAATTATTTTCAGGTGAGGTAAATATTAATTACTCTTACTAGATTCTGTTTTCCCATACTTTCCTGATATCTAAAAGTTAAATGGTTTTTAACCCACAAAATTGCATGACAAAAAAGATTTGGAAAAATCTGAGGGAATGACGTCATAACTATTCTGATTTCAGTCGTTTATATACAAATGATACCTACCTAAAGTTACGTCCAAATGTATGCACTAGCATGAAAGTAAGATAAAGATGACCAAGATATTTAGGCCTATCATGCATAATATTGGTAACAGACTATTCTATCTTTTATGTAAAATTAATATCAAATATAAAGAAACTGTCCATTAAACGAAGTGAGATAGTATTCAAATTTTCATATCATACTATTTTCCGTCAAAACTGACCTGCACAATTATGAATTTACACAAACTGGACTGGTAAACTTTAAAGATCGGTCTGGATAACTTTTGACCAGCATGTTACTAATTTAAGGTATAATCCGTTGTTTAAAAATATTAATATTTTGGGTTTTTTTTCTTCACACGTACGATTTTAGTTTTACATACACTAGATTTGTATTGCATCATGGGAAACTGGTGCCGACCGCAATAGCCAATAAAACCGTGCAAATAAAAGCATGCAAATGAACTTTATATCTCTTCTTCGTGATGGTTATAAAGGCCACGAGTTTTATCTACCTACTGTGGTGTAGCGGTTATCATACCTGTCTACAGACCACGAGGCCCCGGGTTCAATCCTGGGGTGGGTAGACACGCCAGTGCACCACAACTGGTTATCAAAGGCCGTGGACATTGACTTGGTTGTCGATGTTATGTTTGTCCGTACGTCGTACCTGTGTACTCGTCCGGGTCGTATTAAGCGTCTCGTGATAGCATTTGTACTATCATAACCGAATACGCAGGCGACGACACCGTCATTGTAATTGTGTGTTTAACTCTCTCTCTCTCGAGGCTGTTTGTCATTCTTTGCTAACTGCTAAAGGAAAACTGACATCGTTTGCCCACGATTCTTTTATTTCCAAACGCAAATAAAATTTCTCATACTATGCAAATACTAACGGAATCAGCTTTGAAACTCAATTACGTATATTCAGATATTTCTGAGTATTTAAAGTATTCAAGAATTCAAAGGTTATGTAAATTGTGATGTTCAAAGTATAATTTATAGCAGAAATTTGTCACGAATGAATTTCTGTAGCGCCATGAAGTTTAACAACGCTATGAAGGCACAATTATGTAACAGCTACTGTACTTGAACACAACTGGTGAATCAGGGACGTAGACAAATTGAGGGATCGGAGGAGAGCGACGTCTGTGAAAAAATATTTTTGCTGTGGATTCAATAAGATTATCTAATCATACGTGTACGGGACTAATCTTTACTAGGGGCTTAAGGAGGCATACTGTAATAAAAATTGATGCCGTATTTTCGCCTTTCGTCTTTGCAAATTAAAAATTAGATAAAACTGCTCCCAGGTTTTTTTATTGCCCGGGTATTTTTTTTATTTTTTTTTCGATTTTCGGAACATTTTCTTCCATTTTCGGGAAATTTTATTCATTTTGGGGCATTTGTTTGACTCCATTTTTTAGAAATATGCCTTCTCGGTCTTTGGGAAGTATTCTTCCCTTTTTAGGAACTTTACCTCATTTCCGGGCAGTTTTCTTCGATTTTTGGAACATTTTCTCCGATTTTCGGGAAAATTTCTCCATTTACGGGGAGAGGGTAGGGGCAAAGGGACCCGAAAACATTCCCAGTTATAAGTTAGTGAAAATAAAGCTGCATTGCTAAGTTAAGCTTTTATCAACGTTGAAGTTGTTCCTTAATGGAAAATCTCAAATTTTCGAAAAATACCTCCAGTTTTTTGGAATTTTCCTTTACTTCCGCATGGACTCTTTTTTTTCATTGCCGGGTAATTTTTTTTTCGATTTTCGAGAAATTTCATTCATTTTTGGGCAGTTTTTTATCTTCAATTTTTGGAAGTATGCCGTCTCGAATTTTGGGAAATTGTCTTTCCTTTTAAAGAGGTTTTCTTCACTTTCGGGCGGTTTTCTTTAATTTTCTTCCTTTTGGGAAAAATTCCTCCATTTACGGGGAGAGGGTAGGGGGAAAGGGACCCGAAAACATTCCCTGTTATAAGTGGAAATAAAGTTGCACTGCTAAATTAGGCTTTTATCAACGTTAAATTTTCTCCTAAATGGAAAACCTCTAATTTTCGGAAAATACCCTTCAATTTTTCCGGATATTTTTTTCACTTTTGCATGGACTTTTTTCCATTGCCGATTAATCATTCTTTCGATTTTCGGAACATCGTTTTCGGAAAATTTCACTAATTTTCGGACAGATTTTTTTTGTTCTTCTTTTTTCGGAAAATTTCCGGAACTTCTGCTCATTTTCGGGAATGTTTTGCCCAATTTTCAAAAGCTTTTCTTTATTTTTGGACAATTTTATTTGATTTTCGGAACATTTTCTTCCAACTATTGAAAAATATCCTTTAATTTTCATGAAATTTTCTTCATTTCCAGACAAAAAAAATTTCTTTCATTTTCTTTAAAAAAAAAAATCGATTCTCAGGAAATATCTTCTAATTATCTGGAAAATTTGCCAAATACCGTAAGGGTTTCTTTACTGTTTCGCAAATGTTGCCAAAATTTACACAAAAACAAATTACCTCTCGGGGGAAGAAACTGCCTCGCCGCCCCTCTTCCTTCTCCTCTGCCAACCAACCCTCAGCCAACCTATCAAATTGTTCCACCAGAGAAAATTCATGTAAAAGAAGCCATGTCTACCTGTCTCACTATATCCTTCAAAAAGGGTTCAAGTGAGATCATTTTAGACCCACAAAAGGGTTACTCTTTTTTTTTCTTCTTTTTTATATTTGCATTCGGCGAAGATTTATTAATTGTATGTAATATTAGTTTCTATATTAATTTCTTAGTCTCAATTACCTCAAAATGAAGGCAGAAGAGAATAAACAAACATACCAGGAGTGTCTGGATAATCTCCAAAAGAGAACAGGTGCAGCTCCCGATTGGGAGAACTGTGAGGATTCTCGATTGGGAGAACTGTGGGGGCCCCTTCCACACCCCGTTCATTTTTATTTTTATCGTTAATTGAATTAGAAGTTCGTCTTATAAATTTCAATTACAGAAAATTCAAGAGACTTTTTTTTATGTAGGCCTACTTAATTCAGGGCATGCTTTCAGAGAAAATGTTATTCCAGCACTATCGAACAGGTGGGGCTCACGATTGGGCGGAGGACTGCTCAGGCGCCTCATTGGGAGAACGGTGGGGATCCCGATTGGGAGAACTGTGAGGACTCCTGATTGGGAGAGCTGAGGGCTCCCGATTAGGAAAACTGAGCTGTGAGGGCTCCCGATTGGGAGAACTGTTGGGGCTCCCGATTGGGAGAACTGTTGGGGCTCCCGATTGGGAGAACTGTTGGGGCTCCCGATTGGGAGAACTGTTGGGGCTCCCGATTGGGAGAACTGTTGGGGCTCCCGATTGGAAGTACTGCTAGGACTCCTGATTGGGAGATCTGTGAGGATCCCGATTGGAAGAACTGTTGCGGATCTCGATTGGGAGAACTGTGGGGACTTCCGTCTGGGAGAACTGTGAGGGCCAGACTTGCCGGTTATACGTTTATTTGAGCCGTTAGTGGCCCTGAACTGCTTGCTACATGTTCTAGCTGGGGATGTTTGACCCACCAGTCACTTCATTTGGCCCAACACCTTTTCAAAAGCTGTTGTACTGATGAGCCAACAATGCATGCTTTGTTAAAAATACATTACAACTTTTCAAACGATTTGGAGGATACAATTTACTTTCAACGGATACCGAACTTTATCGATTTTCTGTCATTATTTTTTAATAAAAATGATAGTCGGATGGGTCCTAATAAAACCCGCTCCCCCTCCTTCCTGACACGTCTACCGATGCCAATTTGCCACCAATACAAAGAAAATCTCTTCCCTAGGTTATTGCTAAATCATGGGATTATTGATTGCAATAATTTTTTTGCAGCGATTTGATATTGTTCTTTAATCTGCCATGTTTATTTGTGCTATTAAGTAAACATTTCAATTTAAAAAAAAATGTTTCAAGAAAGAAAATCTAAAATGCAATTGAAGGAGGAAATAGTACACAAAATGCGGACTTAGCCTTTCCCATGTTTTATTTGCAAACTAGATGTACATACGCACTGTTGAATGCACGATACTGCCCATTGCATTTTAAAGCTTTTACCCTTTACAAAAAAAGTCCAGATCTGGCTTTTATAGATTTATATCTGAGTAAATAAAGTTTTATCTGGCCAGATCAAGCCAGATCCGAATATCATTTCTGGCCCAGAACAAACTTCATCTGGCCAGATCAAACTTGATCTGAAAATTCCAGATCAAGTTTGATCTGAAGCAGATCAAGTTTGAGTTTATATTTGCCCAAATCTTCATCTGGCCAGATCTGGTCCAAATATAAATTCCAGATCTGTCCCAGATCTAAAATTTATATCTGGGCCAGATCTGGAATTTTCATAAGTGCATAAGGGTATACATAATATTTGTGAAATCCTTATTTTACAAAAAAAATATTCGTTGGAAATATCTAACTACTTTTATTTTGCAATGTGTTTATGCATGCTATAAAGTAAATATTAAAACTTGAAGAACAAAAAAGCTTTAAGGAAGAAAATTAAAATTTTTTTTAGTAGGAATAAGTAGGAAAACGATCACGCGTAAAGCGTATGAAACCAAAGAGCTTCTACGCAGCTCTTTGATGAAACAATGCTTTCATACGTGGGTTATACGTGGAGGCTATACGCGGGCGCGTTGTGGCTTCCAGTTTTTCCTCCGGCAATCTGCAGCTGATCGGCTGGGTAACAAAGGGAAAATTACCAAAGCAGTTGATTGGTCAAAGTTTTTAAGTACTCCCGTTCAGCTAAAATCGGCTTGAAAAGGTCTTTATTGCATACAGAAAGGCGGTGGCAACATCAGCGGCGAAAGTGGTTCCAAATATATCAATTGGATTCAACTTTGACTTTTATTTACTGATTTAACATTTTCAAGCAACAGTATGCATTTTTCATTCATCAATCTAAATGGGCGACCTAATTGTTATTTTAGTGCAACTAATTTGCTTCTAACGATCTCTTGTCATTTTTTTAATTTTGTTAATAACTCGGATTTTTACTATAACCCCAATGAAGATATAGAGGGAAAAGACTTCATCAGTTTTATTCACTCAAATTTCAAAAAAATTAAAATATTCTTTTTCATTCATCTCTTCTTTATACAGCATGATAAATAACTATGGCTATAAATTTTCAGTCTAATGCATCCACAGTCACCAGTGTTTACAACTCACTGATGAAAACATCCTTTACAAGTCAAAATGAATCCTCAGCCCCACATTATACGCATGACTTGGCCCTGTGGTAAGCAAATCCACAATACCTGGCCCTTCACAATAAGTTCCATTGTGTGCATATAGACGATTGGGAGTGTAATAACAGATGCGTAAAATCACTGAACTATCTATGGTGGGTTTCTTAATTGCTTCTAGCAACGTGCAAAAGTCATATCCGCCGACATGGAAGTTCTTGCGGGTGAAAAGACTGAAAATTTGAAGGGAGGATTGGGCGTAATGGGCAGTGGCTGACCAGGATTTTGGTAATGGGGCCAATTTTGTCTCATGGGGGAAAAATCGAAAAAAATTGTCACTTTACCAACTTTTCTAGAAGGGAAGTGGGGAGGGGGGGGGGGGGGAAGTGATCTGATGGGAGAAAATTGCCCAAATTCCTCCCGTAGTGCCGCCACTGTATACAGGATAGCGAAACTAAGCTGTAAAATATGGCTTACATAATGATCTAAAGCTATCTACCCTGTAGTATCAAGATTTCAAATTTAGTGTGACACTGTATTGAAAACTTAATATTTGCCAATTGGCGTCTTCACAGAACACTGTAGAGATATTGGGAAAGTACACAGTCTATTTTACACTACATTTATATTTGTTGAATAGGCTATCCAGCACTTCTTGACCTTGATACATAATAAACATATACACTTGCTGTTTTTATTCACCCGAGGAAGGACCAGGGTGTCCGAAAATTTTGCTTTTATTATATGCTATCGTTAGAATTTAAATAGGCACTAGATACAAAAAGTTTGGGCGCTCGTTTTTGCTAATTTCACAGATATATTATCTACAACAGATTGATAAACTTCATGCCTCCATAGCCCGCAAATGACGTGAGGGCAAAGGTCACATGAATATTTATATCAACCAGAAAATTGGTAGACCGTTGCGGGCTGGATAAGCAAGCTTTTGATTTTGGGGTAGCCCCCTAAAAATACGCTCTCACTTTTCAGGCTAATGCTCCTTCATTGTTTTACTTCCAACACGCGGACCCTCAATTATACTTTAAATATAACAACTATATTCTAGTTGTACTTACCTCTGAAGGCACCAACAAGAAATAGCAAATAAATAACTACACTCTTTCCCATTTTCGTGGTGAAAATAGAAAGGGGCAGTTAGTGGGAAATGGGTACCTCTTTACTCTCCAAAGTCCTGGTAAAGTCTGATTAATACGAAGTTCATGAATTACTGGTCATTCATATTTTATGCAGTAGGCTATCTCTATGTCAAAAGTATATTCTTTTCATGTTTTTGAACTTTTATTGATTCAATATCTTCTACAAATATATTTTACAAGTTATATGTAAATAGTATGTACTCTGTTCATGTTTTTAAAACGGAGTAAATAATATAACTTGTTTGCTAGCCTTTTTAATACTTGGATATTATCACTTTGCGAGGACGGATGCAAACGTCTTTATTATATTTGCCGATAAAAGGAACAAAAGGGACTACTGCTAGAGATTCCAAAATAGAAAATGAAAACGACATCTTAATCATAAGGTGACTTCTTTTCTGTCCGTAGGCCTATATCGAAGTATAGTCAATTTGCGACCTAATTTTCAGTATTTCACCCAAAATTTCAATTTTGTGCAAAACTCTCGGGACCGACTGAAAAAGTTATCAGATATTCACCTAGTATTTTTCATTTTAATTTGGGCTAATTTTTGGGTAAACATGCCCCCCCCCTCCTTTCGTCCATCATCTATCAGTGTAATAGTACACGCAAAAATTCTGTTATTCTGGGCGGGATTTACCTATACTGAAAGTATTCAAAAAATAATTTGCCTATAACAACAATGTGAGGGGCAAAATCAAGATTCAAAATATTATTCTGCATAGACTGCACCCTACTTGCCCCCTCTGAATCCAAAGAGTGGGTCAAATAAGGAGGAATTTTACTTTTGTTTTGTTTGGGGGAATGGGTGTGTTAATAACTCAGACCTTTAGGATGCAAGCAGTGCCTGGGGAACTTGTTTGATCTGTTTGAAAAATGAGGGCAGCTGTTGAGGAGGTCCGGGCCGATCATTTTTCTTTCCCTCAGTATAAATGTAACAATTAACCGCTTTGTGTATCTCACATCTACGGACTCCGCTTTTTATCTTTCAAAAAACTTCAAGTAACTGATGTTATTTAATACTTTGTACATTGAAACCATGTCTATTCGGAAATAAATGGACTAACTCTTTCTGGATCTGTGGATTGTGCGCAGTGTTGCATTCGTCTTGAGGACGTCCACCAGCTGCAACAAAGAACTTATCAGGGATGTAGCCTAGCCTTTTGGGATTGAGGTGAGTGTCTTTTTCTCCCATGACCAAAAGTGTGGCACTGCCACTGTGGACATGATGATCCAAAAGGCCTATTAAAATCTAGTCCTGAAACCCTTCAGCACAGAAACCACAATTTATCTACCAATTATCATCCTACCTAAGTACTTTTTATTCTTTCTCTTGAAGTCCACCAGGCACTAATTGGAGAAAACTATTAGTAAATCGAATGGTTGGCTTGGTCCAGAAAATAGGATCTCCAAACCACAATTCACTAAAAGGGCTGTGCAGCTGTGTATAGCCAGGAAGCTGTTATTTGATAACAGATCACTGGTATAGCCAGCAATTTAGTTTGCTCACATTCACTGTGATTAATCAAGCATTAGTCCAGGAGAGTGAGACTTAGGGAAGACGGGGTTTGTATTATAATCTCCCGACTTGTTCCATTTGCCAATCAGGACTTGGGCTTGGAAAGTAATAGGCCTCTTGGATCATCGTATACAGAGGAATTGAAGAGCATTTCATTCAGAGAAGAAGCCTTAATACGGCCACAACAAGACTTTTGACTTAACAGCGTGGAAAATTGTTCAGCATGCACAAACGTGATAATCTTTATATTTTTTTTCTTAAATCAAAACTATCAAACATTCTCAAAATGTGTTGTACTGCTAAATCTGCTTCAAGGTTATAATAATATCCAATTTACTCTTCACTACAGTGAATGTATCCTATTCAAAATATTTCAGGGAAGATTTGAAAAACAAGAAGTTAACGTTAGCAATTTTGTAATTGTCCCATTCTGAGGTCACAAAATATTGCACAATCTATATTTATTAGGTATCTACGTTTTAAAACGGTCAATTAAGAAGCGTTTTTGATGTGACATTTTGTTATCTTATTGGTGTTTAGTGCATATTAAACCATTAAACTCATGTTGTTGTTAACCCTTCATATGACTTTAAGCTATTAGTGCGATGCACCTTTTCCTTCTTCAAACTAACTGAATAGGTAGGGCTTTCTTTAAGCTCTTAATTACCCATCCATTAAGAATTTTTGGCCCTCCAACCCGACACCCCTGATTTTTTTCAAAATCAGGGGTAATCCCACCATTCAACCCGAGAGACTCTTCACAATTCATTGACTAGCATTCAGCTATTGTTACACCATACACAACACAGGTGGTAATCTATATCTTCTTAACTGACAGCATCTTCATAGTCTATTCACAGTTCACTTGTTAGCAACCAGCTACTGTTACTCTGTACACAATAGGTCATTCATCTTGGGCTCAAGACACATAACTGCTGTTCAGTGATGGGAATCAGATAAGTCCTTGGCGGAGCCTAAATGAAAATATACATTATATGCTTGGGAGAACTTTGTGCAAAACCCATAAATGATTGATGGACCATTCCTCGTAAGGAAGATTATTTCATCATGTCCCACTGCCCATCCTCATTGCATAATCATTCAAATTTGAATTCTTGATTGCTTGTACTCCATAAATTGTTCACATCTTGTCATAAATACACAGTTTTGCAGATTTGCAAAGATGTCATAGGGCACTGTTTCTTTCATAATTCATTTTTCTTCTGTCCAAACTTCTTTTGCTGGCTATGTCTGCAAAGAAAAGATAAATAAGACTTACAAATATTACCTTTAAGGATGGGTTTAGTGTAGCATATCCCCTGGTCAAGTAACTATTAGTTCACACTTTTAGGCATATGCCAGGGAAAGAATAGGTCAAGTAACTATATGTATTAGTTTACACTTTTATGCATATGCCTGGGAAAGCACATCGTCAAACAACTATTAGTTTACACTTTTAGGCATATGCCAGGGAAAGAACATGGTCAAGTAACTATTAGTTTACACTTTTAGGCATATGCCAGGGAAAGCACATGGTCAAGTAACTATTAGTTTATACTTTTAGGCATATGCCAGAGAAAGCACATGGTCAAGTAACTATTAGTTTACACTTTTAGGCATATGCCAGGAAAAGCACATGGTCAAGTATTAGTTTACACTTTAAGGCATATGCCAGGGAAAGCACACATAAGTCACATTTGACTTGTTTTCAGTGTGGACTCAAAGAAATTGCGAGGACAGGAAATGAATGTACACCAGGGTAACACACTGCTCTTTTTAAGAAGTGTTCAGAGGACTAGGCAGAGCAGGGAAACTCCTACAATAGGGGCCGATGGTTTTATGTCCCCTCCGAAGGATGGTGAGTGCCACCACTGGCCTCTTTCCCCAAAAGGTCGGATGGGGGAGAAGGTGTGATGCAGAAGACAAACCTCTGTGTTGATGTCAGCATAAAGTTCTGAATATCTGTGGAAAATTTGATGGTTAAATCGCCATTGGACTCGAACCTGGGACCTCCAGCATATCAGTTGTACACTCAGCCGGCTGAGCTACCAGCCTCCCTGTGTTCACACACCTCTATCCAACTGTGTCCAAGTTCCTCCTTACCTCACCCATCTAATGTGATGGTGAGTGATGGTCAACAATTTTCCTGAGACAAGATTCCATCTTTAAATTTGACCTTTACAAATGCATAAGCCGAACTCACCCATACAGCAATACTGCCAAGCAAACCAATCATTGTTGCGTGATGCCACTAGCTAGCCTGTTCTACTGGTGATGTGTCAATCAATTTTCTTGAGGCGAGACTCACCTTCTTTAAATTTAAGTTACAAATTTATGAGCGAAATAGTCATACTGCAAGCTAGTCAATAGGAAGTATATAGATATATATATCATATATACAAACATACATACACCCATACATACATACATATATATATATATGGAACTACTTTTTCACGGATCTCTTTTGAATAAGCACAGCCTGTACTGTATATTGTTTACATTACGTGTATGCTCGCAAAGAGCAAAAAACCAACGCGTAGCATACCCAATATGAACTTGGGTAAATGACACTGTCTTTTTTTATAGGGAACATACTTGTAATGAATTCCCTCAATACATTCTACCGTTACAAAGTAATAGACCAAACTCTTCCATACAGTGATGTCACTAGTAAGTAGCACATTTATCGGTGACATAACAAGATGATGGGCTAAGAAGGGCTAGGCACCCCATAAAAATCTCAAACTATCACCACCACCCCAAAAAAAAAAAAAATCAGAAAAAATAAAGATGCCCAGAGTTAGTAAAGAACTGATAAATGTTGACTTTAAAATTGTGAACAGAATTGGGGCTAACCACCCACTTAGGCAAACCATTCCACTTATTAATAACTCTTTGCGAAAAGCTAAAATGCCGAGTACAAGCCATAAAAACTCTTTGGTCTGCTTCAAACTGTTACCATACATCACATGATTAGCGGAAACATGCAAGAAATAACAGGAAGTCCAACCAACACCACCATATAGGACTTTAAGACATGTCATGCAATTTGCTCCACATTTTTGACCATTATAAATTGAGTCAGTCAACAACAGCCGCAGAGTACATGTAGCTAATTTATACAAAATAATAAGTTAAGCTCACCCATATTCTTTTAGAATTTCTTCTAGGAATGCATCCCATTTGCTCTGCCATAGACTGAGGGCATCCTCAATCTCGTCCCCTTTCAAGGTACTGTATCTGTGTGAAACAATTACACATATGTTACCGTAAATTGACCTATAGGATAAGGTTAAAGGTCAAGCATATTCACCTCATACATCTGTGTAAAACAATTACACATTATACCAATAAATAGACCTATTGGATAAGTTGAAGGTAAAGCATATTTACCTGATATACTTATGTGAACAACTACATGCTGTACCATAAATAGACTTATAGGATAAGGTTAAAGGTCAGGCATAATCACCTCATATTAACCAGGTCACAAAGTGAATAGATTGTGCAGAAATTACAGGTAGTTCTACCCTCAATCAAAAACTAAAATCATGAAAATCAGTATTACCTATCTCTCCCCCGACCCCCCCCACCCCCCTCCTTCCTTCCTACCACCCCTCTACCAGTTATCACTGATGCCAAAGAACATGCACTTGCAACTTTCAATATCACAATGGGAAAACAGATACGGAAAAGAAATATTCCCCCAGATTTAAAGGATTGTTCCCGCGGAATTTTCGATATTATGTATCTGAGAAAACTATAAGAAACAGATTGGTAAATTAACATGTTGATACTGTACCTACTGTAGAAGAAGTTATTGAACTCTAAAGATTTTTCCTGCCAGCATAAAAATGACTTTTGTACCTAGTCCAAGTCATCATTATTATGCCATCACAGCACTTATACAAATCTTTTATGTAATTCTTTGAAAATTGATTGCCAATTATTCATCATCCAATTATAAGTTAAAAGAACAGATTGGAAAACATTGTAAATTATATTCTACATTAATTTTTAATAATTTTTGAAGAAAAAAGTGTTCCCAATCATTTAGAAATTATGAAATTAATTTTCGAAGCAATACATAAAGAATAGTACAGAAGTGATGTGATGACATCATAATGATGGCTTAGACTCAGATCAACAATCTGTTTTATGCAGACAAAAATAATTTTTAATATTCAATAACTTCTTGTAGAAATGGGATATTAACTTTTGTTTTTTCATCAATGTTTCTTTTATTGTCCTCTATCACATATATTAATATAAAATTTGATGAGAATTTTCCTTTAAAATCGAAGCCTCATTTTAGGAGAACAAAGAAGCTTCCAAGATGGAGGCAGGGTGCTATCATGAACATACATCAACCTTTAACTTCCAAGATGGAGGCAGGGTGCTATCATGAACATACACCACCTTTAACTTCCAAGATGGAGAGGCAGGGTGCTATCATGAACATACATCACCTTTAACTTCCAAGATGAAGGCAGGGTGCTATCATGAACATACATCAACCTACTTTATTTTTTTTAAATAGAATTTTGCCTCCTCAGTATTTTTGACATTTATAATTATCAGCTTGAAATTTTCATGTACAAATATAACCAGAACATATGTTATACCCTCTAATTTCACAACTTTTTTCTTATGATAAATGACATCCATATTCACAATACAGGAAGTAGAGGAAACTTCTGTCAAAACATTTTAAAGTCTTCAATATATCAAAGGACTGTCAGATTAAATTGTCCAAGCTTTTGGAATAATCTGAATGAAACCATTCGCTCCCTCCAATTTCTTTAAAAGATTTGATATCTGTTGAAAGCAAAACAAACTTTGTTCTTGAACATTTCTTAAGTGCTGTATAGGGGAAGGTGCAGGCAAAGCTTTTTACAGTTTATAGGGAGAGTGGCCATAGGGATGGGGTGGGTATGGGAGTGGTGTGAATAGGTGAGGGGCATAGATATGGGAGGAATTGTGTCAGAAGGGAGGGTGGGTGGTGTTACATACTTACTTACATAAATTAAGGCAACAGTTTATGTATGTTTTTTTTGTATGTTAAATGATTACTTTTTCCATTTTCCTGTATCGTTATCATTATTAGTAGGAGTATTTAAATTGGTCATTAATAGTGGCCTGACCCCGATAATCTGTTTTGTTCAGGTATGGTTTGTTGATGTTTAATGGCACCACGACAGTTAGAGTCAAATGTGCCAAGAGGGTGCTAATATATAATGGTGTAAGAGTTAGGATAGTGAGGAGATGGAAGGTTTGTAAGGGAGATAAATGGGGAAAAGCTAAATTGGGAGCAAAAATTTAGGTGAAAAGAAAAGGGTGTGTTAGGTTAAGTGTAGCAAGGGAGGAGGGGGGAGATTATACATGGTAGAAGAGCTTGTTGTTGCATTATTTTTGGATAGTTCTGAGATTGAGGAGAGTGAGGAGAGAAGAGATCTGAAATTCTGGTATAGGGGACAGGTTAAGAAAATGTGCTTGATGGAGAGATTGATGTTGCAAATGGGGCAGAGAGGGGCAGGGGAGCCGGATAAGAATAGGAGTGAGTAAGAGAGGAGTGGCCAAGGTGGATGTCTTCCCTGCGGTTGCGACTATGCAGAGGGGTGTTGGTCCCGACTTTGGATTTGATGGTGTGAAGTTTATTACTGGTTTCGTAATTTTAGGAGTTTTGCCAGTTTTGTTCAGGTTTCCTCCACTGCAGGCATTTAAGCATGCTATTTCATTCTTGTTTATCATATTATGTTATGACTCATTCCTTATGCTTATATTATAAAAGTACTAAATGTTATTAATCCAATTTTTTTGGTCAAAGATGCAGTGGAAATAGATAAATAAATCATTTTAAAAAATGAATAAAATTTGAAGAACAAATTGCCGTAAAAATAATGTTGATATCTCATTCCATGTTGGACTTATGCCATTTCAAAGATCTCACAGTGAACAGTGTGATGTCATAGCTCGGCAAATCCAATACAATTCTATTCCATGTCTTTCTATAAAAACAAAAATGTTTTTCGTTTTTTTATGTGTCAAGGTAATGAGCTGATAGGCAAAGCATATTTTTTAAAGTGAAAAATAAAAATAAATAAAAATGCTTCCATTTATTTACAAAGAAGACGCTACATTTTTAAGCTGAGCTACCTAACTCCTCTGAGCTATTAGGCTCATTGGAACCAGTGCTTACCCCCAGTTTCAATGGCGCAAGTGGATGAGAGTACATGGCTCCTCCTGAACAGGACACCAGTCCATTGCAGATTAACTCCCAGCAGTGCTGGTACTCATTTTACAGCTGAGTGGACTGAGGCAAGTAGAGTAAAGTGTCTTGCTCAAGGACACAATGCAGTGCTCACGACGGGAATTAAACCAGGTACCTTCGAATACGACATGACTCCTTCACCAATGAACCTCTCAAATAGATACATACAAATTGTCTTTGATCTTCCTTCATAATTTCACACTGCACACTGCGAAGTCACTTTTGTTTTCTTCTTCAATTGTCAATGTCACATTGGTAAAATCTTTAAAACTCCAAAGCAGATTAAGATAACAGAATGGTTTTTACACCAACTTATTTCTATAGTCCTAGCTCTACCAATGACAATGAAAATTTATTCATACTATTATGTGCCCCTGATCTAATAAGCGCCCACCCAGCAGTCTTTGACTGATAATATCATTTATATGATTAATATAAAGACTGAAAATAAGTTTTGTTATAATATTTGGGTACATGATGAAACAACCTGTGTTGTGTATGGTGTAACAATAGCTGATTGCTAGCAATTGAGCTGTAAAGAGGCTCTTGGGTTAGAAGGTGTGGATTACCCCTGTGTTGTGTATGGTTTAACAATAGCTGATTGCTAGCAATTGAGCTGTAAAGGGGCTCTCAGGTTAGGTGTGGATTACCACTAATTTTGAGAAATCGAAGGTGTCTGGTTGGAGGTGCCCAAGGGTTAAAAATTCCAAATGTAGTTTACATTTGACATTAACAGTGCTTTTGTGGTGGTTATTGTGGGGCTATAGCCCAGGCAATATATGGATTAACCCACCACAAATTGCGCAAATTTTCATTTTATGGGGATCCAACTCGGAAATGTCCATATAATAATAGAAAAAAAGTCTACTAAAATTGATGAAGTGGAACATGCCAAATTTGCATAAATTCAAAATGGCCACCATCATATAAGAAATTTAGACATTTTCCATTTATAATACTTTCCAGTTTTGTACGTATCAATCTATTTTGACCTAGCTGTACTACAACTCAGTAGAGAAAAGTCCCAAAAATAACATAACACAACATAACATAACAAGATTACGGGCTAAGAAAGGTTAGTCACCCCATAAAAAGCTCAAACTAACACCACCCCCACCACAAAGAGATTAAAAAAAAGCCCAAAATGACAAAAAAGAATTCTAAAAGATAAACAACCCATGGAACACTGCCTCATTTGCATAAATCCAAAATGGCCACCATTATATAAGCAAGTATAGCAGTTTTCCCATATGATCATTTCCTGTGTCAAATATTTTAATGTATTGTAAAGTGTATTGTAAACTGACTTTACTCCAGCTTAGTCCAGAAAGACCCTTAATTTCCAGGAAAAAGCCTTCCACAAATCAATATGAGGAAAAGTGCCTATTTTGCATAAATTCAAAATGGCTGCGATTCTATGATATTGCAATTTTGCTATATAATTAATTCTTATGTGAAAACAAATAACACAGGGCAATTTGTCCCACAATGAAATCTATACAATAATTTTCTTTTGATGAGCAGGAGGCTCTCACGGAACTTAAAACATTAAGATAACCCAAAATAAGGTTTTCTACTTGTTATTGGACAAATAATTAAGTAAAATGATATTTGAAACAGTGATAGATTGTTTCAGAATTCTTGCAATTTTGACACATATTTTTATCCATTTCATATCACAACAAACATCCTAGAATAACGTACACAAATTAACAGCATATACATCTACATGCCTGTTCACTTGTTACTGGAAGCAGGGGTGGATCTTGGAAAATCACAAGGAGGGGTTCCGCTTGTTATTGCAGTAATGAAAAATGTTGGAACTTTTTCAGAGGGCAATCGCGATCAATAACCAGCTTAACAGCGAAACTGTCTTAGTTTAATGACTGGGTTCCACAGCTGCAGGCCGTGCTACAAAGTCTAACAAAGTCTAACAAAAATTTTACAAGCGCAAAAAATGAACGAGGAATGAGCACGGATAAGGGTAGCCAAAGGCCACACAAATAAACAAAAACCTGACAACAGCCAGGGGACACACAAGTAAACGTGAACACAAAGGAGTCGTTTCAGAGCCACCCCACTCCAGGAAAACTACAAATGGTAACTATAAATAAACACCATACCAACAATTCCCAGGGTGGAACATAGGAATAACACCAAATAGAATAAAAATATAAGAAGAATGACTAGGCTACGCCAAGGGAAACTAAATAAGAGTCACCGAAAACGGGCCTTTAACGCTAGGCTCAATGAAATTCGAGAGGATCAACTGTTCTTCAAAAATACAGGTTTTTATAAAGTGATTATCAGTTTCTAAGCGGTTTTTACAGTAATTTTTAAGAAGTGAATCAATCCGTGATTGAACGCTGGGAAGAGAGTGAAGATCGATAAGTACAATTGGTGAAACCCAACGAGGTATGTGAAAATTAATTTTTAGAGCATTAATTTGAATTTGCTCTAATTTACAACGGTTACTTTTGGAGAGTAGAGGGAAAACAATAAATGAGTAATCAATGAGTGAACGAATAAGACTAGTGTATAAAATTAGGGTAACCAGCTTAAGTTGTCCACTTCAAGTACAGTTTATCCATGGTTACCAACCAGAAAAATCTGTTTGATATTTCGCGGGGACATTGAGATCAATTCTTTTGTGATTGCGTTTAATCCTCGAGGTGTGCCATGGCTTCACGCACACAAAAGATTTCCAAGGATGTTTAAAAGGGATTAAAGACTTAGGCCCTCTGCCAGTTCCGAAATCTCAACAGGTTTAATAGACCAGCGTCCCCAAGACTCCTAGCCAATATTATGTTTGTGCAACTTCATTTCTTTCATATCTACGAGCAATCGATATCTTTTTACACAGGTTCACGAGTCCATGATAAACAAAGAAAAAGAGAGAAAATTATTGCCTCAGTGTTCTTTTTTCATTTCAAAAATAAAGAAGAAAAAAGAACATTTGCTAAGCTTTTTTCTTATACCATATGTACCTCTTAAGCTTAAATAATAGAACCATAACTGTTTTTATTATAGTCCATGCATACCTTTAAAGCAATTGACCTCTCCGAGTAAGTAAGTGGGCCACATCCACCACAGCAACGCAGTAACTAAGTGGAGCAAACAAACCTCAAATCCACAATCATGCATTGACATTTAGATGTTCATGTGGCCTGCTGCAAGCTTTGATCCATTTATGGTACTTCTCCGGACGTTTTTTTAGCAAAAGGAATAAACACAATTCCATTTGCTAACCGTTCTGGGTATCGAAAATTGGATTTACAAAACCTGTAGTTGGCCCGTAGATACAAGTTTTGTTCACCATCACCATGTCACTCAGTCTGTGTATACAGAAATTTGTTTTGTGTACAGCATATTGCATTGACTATGTGAGCACGCGGCTAGCTATCTTAGCTGTGCCAGTACCGCGTAGGATTTTTGACCAAGTTTGTTACTTATTTTGTTACTAGGCAAATTCGTGGGGTGATTGGTTGAAACCGCTGTCAATCAACTAACTCAGAGAGGTCAATTACAAGGCACACATGATATATTTTTAGAAACAGGTGCATATAAACTTACATAATGATAGACTTACATAATTCCATTCTGTGACAATTGTTTCAGTGTTCTGAGTCCAGCATCTTGATCAGCAAATGCCATATATGCTGCATAGAAATCATACGACAGACCACTTGCCCCCCAAGTAGCAGGGTCATCAGAACAGATGACCACCGGAAAATTTTTAGCAAAGAAGATTGCACCTGGATGATCTCTCAGATCCTTGGTTAGACCAAGCACCTAATGGAGAAAATTATAAATACTGTATATGCATTGTTTGGTTAGTGAGATTATGTACATGGACACATGTTGTGTACATGTCCTTTATTCCCAAACCACCGTTTTTGGCTATTTTCGGCAGTTCAGTAAAAATACACATTAGTATTTTTGGCCCTTTGACCAATAATCTCAAAATCAGGAGTAATCCCCACCATTCAACCCGAGAGACTCTTCACAATTCATTGACTAGCAAACAGCTACAGGGGTAATCTACACCTTCAACCTGACAGCATCTTCATAGTCTATTCCCCCATCACTTGTTATCAACCAGCTACTGTTACACTGTACACAATAAGTCATTCATCAGGAGCTTAAGCCACATAACTGCTGTGCAGTGAAGCGCATCAGATTAGTCCTTGGCTGAGCCAAAATATAAATATGCATTATATGCTAGAGAGGACTTTGTGCAAAACCCATGAATGATTGATGGACCATTCCTCATCAGGATGGTTATTTTCTCATAACTTGACCACAATTAATCTTTAAATGTCACTCATGCATGGTAAATATAAATATTGAGTGGACAAATTGTTTACAGAACCAATTAATCTCTGCAGAATAAATGTAGCTGGTATATAAAATGTGTTCTTACATGTATAGCAAGGAGGAAAGTAGGGATATCTACATTATTTCAAGCATACAGTTTATGTACACAATATGGGTACAGGCAACAAGAGCTAAATTGATTGAGAATCCACTAACAAACATAAAAGCAAGGAAATTAATAAAAATCAGTTCAAAATTTGCCATTTTACACCTTATTGAAGATTTTTGTGCAAATATGCAATTTGTTTTGCAAAAAACCCTGATCTGAGAGCCCTTATATGCTGAGCACCAAGCAGGGAAATCAGATCTAAAATAGTGTCTCTTGAGTTACGAAATAAGCCACACCCACTATAGCAACGCGGTAACTAGGTGGGGGAAAACAATCCTCAAATCCGCAATCGTGCATTACCTATGCACTGACATTTAGATGTTCGCGAGGCCTGCTGCAAGCTTTGATTCATTTATGGCACTTCTCCGGATCTTTAGAGTTTATAGCAAAAGGGACAAACAAATTTCAGTTTGCCAAGTGTTATGGGTAACGGTAAGAGCAATCAGAATTACAAAGCCTTGCAGCGGGCCTGTAAGCGCAATTTGTGTTCACCATTTTGCTGTCACTCAATTTGTTTTGAGGACACATCTTCAATGGGAGTGCAGTAGGCCAGTGGTTAGGTCGTCTGGTCTGATACTCAAAAGATACAAATTTTAAATCTCAGCCAGGGCACTGTGCTGTGTCCTTGAGCAAGACATTTTATTCCATTTGCTCCAGTTCAATCAGCTGTGAAATAAGTACCAATTTTGGCTGGTGAGTTAACCTGTGATGGACTGGTGTCCCATCCAGGGGGAGTCAAGTACTCCCATCCACTTAGCTTCATTGAAACCGGGTATATGCAATGGCTCTATGAGCCCTAAGGTTTGATGGAATTAAATTTTAAATATGGAAAAATGAGCATAGTTAAGAAAAGTATGGTAACAGCAATGAAACATTGCAAAAGAGATAACGAAAAACCAAAGAAACTTGCCAAACAGAATACATTCAAGACAGAGAGGTTTATCTATAAGCGCAAGCATGTTTTGCTGCACAATTAACTCAAAATGCCACACTGTACCTGATTGGATAAAGGATTTAATTCAATTGGTATCCGCCTCTGTTTAACCATTTCCATGGCAACTGGGTGTTTGGGTAGAGCAAAACCATGACCTATACGTGTAGTGTTCAGCAGTATAGCATCAATCAAGTTGTCATCTGTGCTTGTACCGAACCAATCTATAAAGGAAGGATACAATTACATGTTGATACCTTTGCAAAAACTATATTGCTATCCCGATACATCAAGTATAAATAACTTATTTTTTCTCCATATCAATATATAACATAACAAGATGGCTAGCTAAGGAGGATTAGTTACCCCATAAAAAGCCTAAATTAATACCACCACCACAACAAAAGTAAAATACAGAAAAAAATAAAATCAAAATTTGACTTTGAAATTGTGAACAGAGTACTTGAGCTAGCCATTCCACTATTAACAACCCTTTTAGAAAAGATAAAAACTGAATATCACTCTGTGAGAACTCTTTGGTCAACTTCAAACTGTTACCACATGTCACTTGAGGATGTAGCTGAAACATGCAAAAAATTACAGGCCAATTGCACCCCTACCAGAAAAACCTGAATCATGTCACGATGTTTTCTTCTCAACTCAAACCAATAATTCACAATTTAGCTTCATCAGATAGAAATACTTACTTCCGAAATATTCTCTGGTGTGTCTTTGCTGAACCTGCTCCAAAATGAACTTATTCTACTCACAAAAGGGAACTCCCACGCCTGAAAAGCATACTCAAGGTGAGGTCTGATAAATTGCTTATACAAATTAAGAACAACCTCTCTACCAAGAAAACAAAAATTCCTTCTAATCAAATCAAGAATCCTAATTGCCCTTGCAGCTGCAAAAGCACACTGAATAATAGAATGCTTCAGATTGTTGGTATAAATAACAACAACAAGATCCCTTTCTTGATCAACACAACCAAGATTTGAACCATTCATGCAGTAATCAAAGCCGAAATTGCTCTGACTAATATATAACTTTGTATTTATCAACATTGATTGACATCTTCCATGTTGCAGACCAAAAACCTAACTACACCAGATCACATTGCAATTACAGGGGAGAATCCCTAGCATCATCAACAATCCTGTAGAGCTTATTGTCATCAGCAAATTTACAAATCCTGGAGCCAAGGGTGTCAATAAAGTTTGAATAACGCCAATCTTTTGAAGAGCATTTTCTAAATAACTCTAAAGCAATACTCAAAATTGTTTTTACTTTGGAGATCGGCATTATACAAATTTATCTAAACATGTCAGTTTTTTTTAACCAGCAGTAAAAAAATAATTTCTTCAGAATATATTTTGAAAAGTAACTTTGCTTATTTTTTACAACTTTTTTCACTCAACTATACTGTATATCAAGATAGGCCTAGAGTAGATAACCCTTTTTTGAATTTTGGTACTTTATAAGTATGATGATCATCAGAAATCGCATTAACGACAAATTTGTCGTATATTACGCCACGGCTGAAATTTCTCGCGACACAGGTTGCACCTGCATCGTAAGATTTAGAAATAGCATGTGAAATTTTACGCCAGTTTTTCATTAACATAAATGAAAATCATGAACATCTTACCTCTCTGATGTGATTCAAAGTTTTATTTCACACAAAAATGATTTTGAATTAGGCCTACTCATAAATAAAAGAAAAATGACACAAATACGAGACTAACGGCCGAATGATTCATCATGCCCGTAGTGCTGTACATAAACACATAAGCTAGTACATAGGCCCTATGCATGATGTACAGTACGTACACTGGACAGTGTGCGTGAAAGTTGTGATGTTGTTTTATGTGCAGGCTGTCAACTGTCAACAATATAATTAACTAGGATTCTACTTTCCTCCTGTATAGGTGTTGATCGTGTATCTGTGAAGTGATCACAATCTGCAAGTCAAGTTACTATGCTCTTCAAGATCTGAATAGTATATTATCGTTGATAATTGTCAAAGTTCACTAAAACCTCATCAAAGTTTGGATAGGATAAACATAAGTATTTTCTAGTTTATTTTGGGATTTTTAACCCAAATTTCATGACTCTACAATCAACATTATACAAGGATTGGGTATAAACTTTTTCTTAATATATATTATGATAATAATAGTCCGATTTTTTAATGTTTTTTGTATTTTAAGCGCAATTTTCATTTACTTTAGCTAGGCAGGCCTACACAAGTGTGTGTTGGCAATTAAATTGCAAGATTCCCTAGCGCGCAGTGCCCTGTATATTACGCAGTGCCCTGTGCATACGACGGCAAATTTACAAAATATGACGGCAAATTTACAAAATACGATGGCAAATTGACTAAATACGCCAAAATCGAAGTGCTTGTCATAACCAAATACGCCAGACAAAAAATTATAACGCAATCTCTGATGATCATTATTACTTATTATAAAATGTCTATGGAGTATTTGCAGTGTCATGATACATGCATTTAATTCCCATAATGCACGGCCTTGGCTATTTGGCTTAGTCCATTTTTACAACATCTGAATTTTTTAAAAAGCAAAAAAATGTTTGTAAACTTTACTTGTTTTTCATTCTTTTGTTTCCCTTTTTTATGAATTTTAAAGAATCTAACATAGAAATTTTATTAAAAAAATTTGTTTTAGCATGGTGTTTATATGTGTATTTAATGCACGGTTCAAAGGATTTTGCACTTACGAATAACTCAACTCGGGCCAAAATCCTTTGCCTCATGCAAAAAATATGTGTATAAACACTCCGCCTCAACATTGATTATGATAACATCTACAAAATTCCACAAATACAGTCCTTTAATAGAGTACACAAAGTGATGACAATTACTCTTTTACATTGACTACCATTACTCTCCATAATTTGTACATTTTCCCTTCAAACATTTTCACTAAAATAGTGCATGCCGAAAAGTTTCTCTTTAAGCCTACCCGCACCCAACACCCGAGTTAATCCTGAAAACTCAGGTATGGCAATTACCAACCCGACTTCCTGTTCAGTGTATTGTGTTTCCACTCCAAACAATGATTGCTTATCTGCCATTCCCATGCACACCAGTCAAGTGGCCCAAGGTTATTTGTGTGTATATGATTACAGAAGCCAGTGCTGAGTAATCAGGGCACTTTTGTGATTGAAATCACTCATCCGTGTTAGGTGTCTTAGTGGGAAAAATTTGTTTGCAAACGTGATACAATAGTTGTGCATTATATGCTTGAGGTGATGTGGTCATTAACTGTGAATGATTGACGGACCATTTCTCCTCAGGAAAGATATTGCTTCATGAGACCTCATTCATCAGAAAACTTCATATTAGTATTTGCAACAATACAGCAAGTCCCTCCATGTTTCAACTTTCTGGTGGGTGTAAAAATGATTAATCCTAATTCAAAATAACATTACAAGGGTTTCAATGGGCTTTAAAACTGGCCACTAGCAACCCAAAGTCATTTAAACTTTTATTTGGAATGACTTCAGGTTGTAATTTTCTTTTGATTCCTTTTATTCTCAAACCGCACCATCTACTATCATATATCACTGTCTGTGGGATCAGTGAGCTATGGATTGAGACCATGTGTGGTCAGCTTGCCAGCTTCACTTCCGCATGGCTGATTCAGTGGAGTATAGTGTGTATTGTGTGATGCAAAAGTGTGTGACATCAATGGTCTGTGGTACAGGCAAGGGTAATTGACAGTAGGGTTATGTTTCAGTTCATTTAGGGATAAGTGACAACTAACTAATGAGGCGAGCATGCCAACACAATTATTTATGCTTGTTAAGTTTATAGTTTCTGTGACAACATTTTAAGGTCAATCCCAAGTAATAAAGGAATATTTGCATTGTATTTCCATACCTGTTAATTGTTCCAAGCATGACTGACTTACAATAATGTGAAATAAGATTGCAACACTTCTGAAAACTCTTTTGGCTTTTTTCAAATTATTGCTTCAATGAATAATATCACTCGAACAAAATTTTCTTAAGCATGAATAGTCAATCAAACTTCATTTTGTGTTATTTACATGGAATTTCAAGTAGTTAAAGTTGACTATCAAAACCCATAAGTGAGAGAGCGTCTATTTGGTGCCTTTGTCAAATATTCTTTGACCTGTTTTACCTCCCAAAATGATCAAACGTTATGGGTGGCTAAGCATAGGAGTATGAGAGTCTAACCCCCTCACCCCACTCTGCTCATTATTATTATTTTGTTTTTGGGAATATGAATATGCTGTAATTTTATGTACACTTAGGACAACAGTACTTTGCAATACATTTCTGTCCAAGTTAAATCCATCCAAGCTAATAGGCTCCTAAAGCCAGTGCTTATCCCCGTTTTCAAGGCACAAGCGGATGAGAGCACATGAATCACCCTGGATGGGAGGCCTATCCATCGCATATTAAATCCCATGCTGGTCCTCATTTTACAGCTAAGTGGACTGAAGCAAAAAAAGGTGTCTTACTCAAGGACACAATGCAGTGCTCAGGACAGGAATCAAACCCGGTACCTTTCAAATACAAACAGCAGAACCCTTTTAACAACTCAGTCACTGCACCTAGTGACTTTTAATAATCCTAAAAATTCACAAATTTTCATTACAACAATTTTGTTAATCTCTTCATAAAGACTTTTCACACTACTCACCTTTGACCCATGTCAAACTTACACACATTAAGTCTAAACCTCGCAATACATTTTGTGTCTTAAGCCCAGACAAAATCTAAAATCTGTCCAGGTCTACTGTATATTGCTCCCAACAGAAACCACAATCCAGCACAAGCAAGTAGCAGTTACACCAGGGATTTCGACACACTTCACCTCACTTTTCATGGTCATTATCTGACATTGATAGTAAACAAATTTCACTGCAGCTGCACTGACTTTCACACTCAACACAAGGACAAAAGTATTCCCCTGTGGTCAATGTGTCTGGCTTGAAGTAATAATTTACAAATAGGATGGTATTTAACAGTGAGAGTTTTGTTTGTTTATTAATGAGTGATTTTAAGTGATGATTTTGTTCAACCTTGTATGCTTTGAGGATTTTGGATTAAAACTCCATTGTATGTTTGTTTGTTTGTTTGATGAGGTCTTAACGGCACCACGACAACGAGGGTCAAATTGTGCCTGAGAGGTCAGATCATTTTAGCGGTAGAAAGGAAAGAAAACAGGGGGAGAATGAGAGAAATTCAAGAACAAAAGGTCAGAAAGCTGTGATCGAGAGGGGAGGTGCATGGTTGAAACAAAAACAAAGTAGAGAGGGGGTGGAAGAGGAGAATTAAATATGGTTGTAGAGGGAAGCATGATGAAGGAAGGAGATAATTTTATTCAGAGGATTTTTCTCAAAATTCTCAACACGGGTCAAGAGCTCAAACCAACTCCAAAGCAGTGCTAGTTTACAATGTGAAAAGATCAGTCGACATTAAGATTTTTCATCCCTTTGGCCCCTCCAACCCGACACCCTCGGTTTTTCAAAACCAGAGGTAATCCACACTTAACCCAAGAGCCTCTTCACAGTTCAATTGCTAGCAATCAGCTGTTACACTATACACAACACAGGGGTAACCCACATCTTTCAACCTGAAGGCCTCTTCACACTTCACTGGCTAGCAACCAGCTATTCCTACACCGTACACAATAGGTCATTTATCTGGGGCTGTAGCCACAAACCTTTTCAGTGAAGTGGAACTGATTAGTCCTTGGCTGACCCTGAAAATAAATATGCATTATATGCATGGAGGAGTTTGTGCGATGCCCATGAATGATTGATGGACCATTCCTCCCAAAAAGGGTTATTTCATCATGAAGATTACACGTGTCGGACCAGTGTCCAACACTGAGATTTTCCATAGAGTGAAGAGGTCTATATAGTTAGTGCTCTATACTTACCAGTTTCCCCTGCATGAAAGAAGAACGGCAAATTCACCTTCTGTCTGGCAGGTGTGATCAGAATGTCCAGAAGATCAATAAGGGGAGGCCCGAGGTTCTCATTCCCTACCAAATCAAACCCTAGCTGGAAGTCCGGATACTTCTGGTGCAGGTAGATAGCCAATTCAATATCATCTTGGAGCCGTGTGTGTGTCATTTGTCTGAATTGAAATTGATTGAATTGAATTGAATTAGATTGAATGTGTATTTTCACAAACAATAGTTCCATTATATAAATTAAAGGAATATTCCCATGTTTTTTTGTAAAATTGTATTTAAAAGAACATACTTGTAGAGCCATTTGGGTACAAAAATCAGGTTGATATCATATTCCGTTCAGAAAAGATGGATTTTAGTTACAAAAATCAGGTTGATATCATATTCCGTTCAGAAAGATGGATTTTTAAAGATTTCCCAACTGCATTTTACAGTTTTTGTACAGTGTGATGAATTCGTGTTTGATGTCATAGAGAGAATTTCATTGCAAATGTTTATGTATTTCTTTGAACGTTAATCGGTTGTTTCTATATGATTAGAAACAATTTCCAAAAGCTATTGAAGTAGGGTATATTTGCCAATGTATATAATTACCTAACTTTCATCAATTGATTTTTCCTCCAGGTTTTACTAAAAAGAATGATAGATTTTTAATGCAATACATAAACTTTGTGGGAGAATGTGTTGCTGTGATGTCATACTAAGCCTTTTCCTATTCGTTTATTGGCATTTTTTGTGAACATTGATATATGAATATCTCCTGGTAGGAATTACATATCAACATAATTTTTGTACTAAATTGTTTTAAAAATTATTCTCTTTCTTATGCATGATGATCTAAGAGGCCTATTAAAAACTTGTCCAGAACCCCCTCAACCAGAAACCACAATTTATCTACCAATTATCATCCTACCTAAGTACTTTTTATTCTTTTTCTTAAAGTCCTCCAGGCACTAATTGGAGAAAACTATTAGTGAATCGAATGGTTGGCTTGCCCCAAAAATGAGATCTCCAAACCACAATTCACTAAAAGGGCTGTGTAGCTGTGTATAGCCAGCAATTTAGTTTGCTCACATTCAATGTGGTTAATCAAGCATTGGTCCAGGAGAGTGAGACTTAGGGGAGACGGGTTTGAAATATGATCTCCAGACTTGTTCCATTTGCCAATCGGGACTTGGGGTTGGAAAGTAATAGGCCTTTTGAATCATCATGGAAAGGTTACGAAAAAACATGGGAATATTTCTTTAAAAGAGTATGAGCAATATTCATAACAGCATAGCAAAACTGATAAATACAAATGGAAGGTCTGTAATTGAAATGTGAATATTGGTATATGGACCTAGTTTAAAAGTTGGTTGAAAACTGAAAAATGAGTTTTACCAATACTGCATAAATTATGGAAAAACAACGCACATGGGGAGCCTCAAATAAATGATAACAGTTTTTATATCTTATTTGGTATTATCATATTTCAATGGAGATATTTTATATGATAGCTCGATTGGCACTGCCTAAGAAATTTTGCAAATCATTCTTTGTCGTGAATCTATCACTTATACAACTTCAAATGGAATCGTCATGAATACATAACCACTTGAACAAATAGTTTGAATGAACTTATTTTAATTCTTCTTTATTTTTGTATCCAACGTATTTATTTATCAAATTACTATTTGCTTTTGTGATCGTAGATTGAACACAAAAATATTTGTATACTTTCTATCTATTATTTCTAATTCAATAGTTTTGTGTAGGTTGGTTGGTTTCGATTGTCCCCTTTATACCAAGAGTAAAGTACATGTATGAGAAAAATATGTAAAGGTTCATAGTTACCTTGTAGATTAAAGTGGTTTTGATTGACAGTGCACTGGGGTACTGTAGAAGTAGGGTAAGTCAGTGTGGCATGAGCAGAGTTCAATGAGCAAGGAATAATCAAACAGTCCTGCCATGAGCTGTGACTAATAATCTATTATTCTATCTTCAATTCAGTTCTAAACAAATATTCAAAACTTTTGTTATAACATTTCTATGGAGTATTTGCACTGTTATGACCCGTGCATTTCTATGGAGTATTTGCACTGTTGTGACCCGTGCATTTAATTCCGTTTATGCATGACCATTGTTATTTGATTTATTCTATTTTGAAATCGGGTCATTTTTTTTTTTCAATAAAAAAATCCAATACATGTAAACTTTTCTTGTTTTTCATTCTTTTTAGTTGTTTTTCATGCATTTTAAACAATCACACAATTTTTTGTACAGAAAGATTCATGTTTGGCATCGTGTCTATATGGGTATTTAATGTACGGTTTAAAGGATTGCACTTGCGAACGACCCCCAGTCGGGTCATTCTACTTGGGCTAAAGTCCTTTACCTTGTGCTGCTATGCATTAAATATGCATATAAATACTCGGCCTCAACATTAATCTTTAATCATAAAACAGGCAAATAGAACACAAACATAGCTAAATGAATGAGGCAAGTATTTCCATGAGCTATAATCATAGAGTGTAGAAAATAACTCAAAGAAGCATTATAAAGCAATGTGAATGTGAGAGAGGAATAAATAAAATCACTCAAATGTTTTTCAATACACAAATGCTGAGCCCATAGCCTCATGTTTCCTGAATCTAAACAGTGTGGGGTCCAGGGGCCTACTAAAGGCCCCTGTTGAGGGTACAGGGGCGAAGTTAAAGTTCTCTGGAAAAATTGATTATTTTGATTTCTGGAAAAAGAAATAGACCTAAGAGTGCTATTATTATTATTATTATTATTATTATTATTATTAGGTACTATGGTATGTAGCGAGTATATAGTGGTATAAAGATTGTCGGAGCAAAAAACGAATAAATTAAAATAATAAAAAATGGAAAACTTAATGACCAGTGGATTCGTAATGATTGGAATTGCAGAAATCCACTAAATAGCCTGGAATATAAGCATATAAATCTTTCATTAGGCTCAGGTTGTGTCCAGCTCCCCAATATCATGAAAGGGTGTGTGTTACCCCCTTGCTGAAAAAGCCCCCTCATCAAAAAATCCCTTCTCATCAAAAAAGCCCCCTCATCAAAAAAGCCTACTCATCTAAAAAGCCCCCACATTAAAAAGCCCCCTCATCAAAAAGCCCCTTCATCAAAAATCCCCTCATCAAAAAAAAGCCCTCATCAAAAAGCCCCTCATCAAAAAAGCCCCCTCATCAAAAAAGCCCCGTCATCTTAAAAGCTCCCTCATCAAAAAAGCCTACTCATCAAAAAAGCCCATCAAAAAAAAACCTCCATCAAAAAATACCCTCATCACTCAGAACACTTTTTACATGGCCACAGACCCACAATAGAACTTACAGTTTTTAAGTTCTGACAAATCAAAGATTGTACAGATTTCCAGCATGCACAAAAGATCTAAAATTCGCTGATGTAAGTTTCTTTCCCAAATTTCCAAACATCAAATATTCACAAATTGTATTCTACTGCTACATCTGAATCAAGATAATAATAACATCCAATTTCCTGTTTACAATAGCCAACTTCTCCCATTTGAAATATTTCCTGAAGGGATCGATACACAATAAATAAATATAAGCAATTTTGTAGTTGTTGCATTCTGTGGTCACAAAAATTTGCACAATTTGTGCTAATTACTGCAGGTAACTAAGTTTTAAAATGCTGTGACAAGATCAATTTCTCACTGATTTTGATGGAACAATTTCGTTTTCATGGTTTTTGGTATATTCTCATCAACCATTTTTCCACACAAAGAAATATAACGTGAGCATCCCGCGATGGATCAACATCACACCAATTCAATCACACATTAGCCAACAGAAGGTTCAGAAGCTCAGTAAGATATACAAAGGAGATCTGCAGACATAGCAAGTGACCACCATTTGCTCAGTAAGAGATACAATAGAGATCTGCAGACATAGCAAGTGACCACCATTTGCTCAGTAAGAGATACAATAGAGATCTGCAGACATAGCAAGTGACCACCATTTGCTCAGTAAGAGATACAATAGAGATCTGCAGACATAGCAAGTGACCACCATTTGCTCAGTAAGAGATACAATAGAGATCTGCAGACATAGCAGACATAGCAAGTGACCACCATTTGCTCAGTAAGAGATACAATAGAGATCTGCAGACATAGCAAGTGACCACCATTTGCTCAGTAAGAGATACAATAGAGATCTGCAGACACAGCAAGTGACCACCATTTGCTCAGTAAGAGATACAATAGAGATCTGCAGACATAGCAAGTGACCACCATTTGCTCAGTAAGAGATACAATAGAGATCTGCAGACATAGCAAGTGACCACCATTTGCTCAGTAAGAGATACAATAGAGATCTGCAGACACAGCAAGTGACCACCATTTGCTCAGTAAGAGATACAATAGAGATCTGCAGACATAGCAAGTGACCACCATTTGCTCAGTAAGAGATACAATAGAGATATGCAGACATAGCAAGTGACCACCATTTACTCAGTAAGAGATACAATAGAGATCTGCAGACATAGCAAGTGACCATCATTTAGTCAGAACTGCAATATAACTGAAGATAAAGAAAGCCCTACTTCACAAAGTGAACAGAAGGAAAAGGTATGATACAAACAAACTGAAGTCTATAGAAGAACTAAATCAACATGAAGATGAGAAACAGATTTTAGACACTGCAAGATGACTACACCCCTAAATGTGATGAAACAGATGATGGAATCGATAAGGCTGGAGAATGGCAAAAGCATTTTCAGAGACAACAGTAGAAGTACTAGTTTACAAGAACCAGATCCAAAAGGTTTTGTGGTTGCGATGCTTTTTTCATACGCTGATTGATTTTTAATTTTGTATCAACTGTCGTCATGTCATTGCATATCATGAAATATTTGTTCAATCATAAGCCACACCCACCACGCAGATAATAAAAAGGTTGACAACATTAGCATTTGCACAGCAACTAATAACATTATCATAGCAAGCATGATGCAAAAACGGTTGCTCATTTATCCTATTTCAAGACATTTTAGTAAGCCCCACCCACTCATTACTATTCATGACATCACTACCGAAAAACGTATAAACATTTTCCAACACAAATGCCTACCAAGAGTCCTTAACATAAGATGGCAACAGAAAATTTCAAACAAAGAAGTACTACAAAGGGCTGATATCTAACTCTTCATCGGTGATGTCAGACAAAGGAAATGGAAGCTCATTGGTCACATATTAAGGCACAAACAAAACGACGACTGTGTGACAGCCCTAACATGGGCACCTGATGGAAAACGCAAAAGAGGGAGACCCAAAATGACTTGAGAGGAGAACCATTAAAAAAGAAAGAAACAAAGCAGGGTGGAAAACATGGAAGGGAACCAAGATTGCTGCAGCCTGCAGGACTGAGTGGAAACATTGTGTGGAGGCCTTATGTGCCACTTGGCAGGAAGCAGCTAGGCAAGTACTAATGCACTTGTCAGTTGTATGACTCACACCTACTACCCCCAGCAATGTCAGTCAAAGGTGAGTCATTGACATATGAAAAAGTATCTCACACGTGCGTCATTGTACCACATTGTCAGTCACCAGAGTGACTCAGGGGTGAGTCAATTTACTTCAGACCCATTGACTTTGTACAGAGGTGAGTGAATTTGGGTAAGTCATTTGCAAGAAATTTCAGTCAGCTAAGTGACTGCGGGGTGTGTCAATGTACATGTTTTGACCACACACTTTATTGCAGACTCACCTTGTCCGGGGGTGTGGGGGTGAGTCACACAATTGACAAGTGTATAAACCATTACAGCTCATACTGTTGCTACGTGCATTAGTTGTTCTGCTCCTTAAAGTTTCAAACAGTCAGACCCGATCTGATAAATAAGCAGGTCGGGTCAGACTTTTCCTCTTTATTCTGAAAACCACAAGCAATTAGGATCAAATTTCCCTTATCAATGGCTCCATTATATTCGTTCTCTGTTGGTCCTGAGTTGTTGTGGAAGTTGGTGTTGAGTGTCATATTAGCAATGGATGAAGTCCTTATTGTGTGGTTGAGTAGTTATTTTAATTAAGATAAGTGGTCTCAGTATTTGCTTCAGTAAGTTTGTGGTTATGATTTGCTGGAACAAATTTTTAAGGAAAAGGACAAGTCATGGTCTATATATCTTTAAGCTCAAGTTTTTGCCGCTTGAATATAGATAGACCTTTACCCCTTAAGCAAACATGGTGTCTAAAGGCTCATATGCACTTTACTGTCAGCAAAAGAAAGTTTTTAAGTTTAATCAATCTTGTTAGAATGATAGATGAAAAGGTTGTCACCTTTTATTACAAACACAGTCTACTTCTATTCTTCAGTGCTTTAGCAAGGAAATAATTAGGGTATTAAATGGGGGCAGTATTTCTTTTCAAGAATAGGACAGCTAGTGTCTGAATACAAAATGTGTCCTGTTAAATCAAGTAGTACTTCATGGCAGTTTAATCATTTTACCTGCATATGTGACACACATTGCATTGGCGTAGGAACATGTTCTTCATTGGGGGTACAATGGTAAAAAATTAACTTAGTTGAGGGGGCACCATGTAGATCACTGCAACATTGGGGGTGCAAGCCCCTGTGCCCCCCCCCCACTTACCCCGTTTCTAAGCCTATGACACATTGTACTCATGGACACAGAAAATAGTGGTTAGTGTGGTCTCCATGAATTGAATGAGAGTGTCAAAGCGGTACAACCAAACAGGGATATCGGATCGTTAATTTTCATGAGAGTTCATTTTCTTTTCTAAAAGCATGGCAGCAAATCTAAGGTTAGAAGCTTTTGGGTTTTTGTTTTTGTAGTGTTTTGTTTTCATTTTTGTACATGTTTTTCTTGTAGGAAGTTATAAATATAAAAGTGAAGAATTTCTCACCAATCTTTTCACATGGATCTATACTGTATTAATAATATACAGTTCTCCCTCTCCTTCCCCTCTCTTTCTAGGTGCCAAGTCTGGAAACAGACATTGACAATCATGGCCCTCCAGTCATTTCTGCTTAAAACTAAATGCATAAACTTATTGTTACTTAGGCTGTTGTTGGTTGCCCAGTTGTTTAAGCTTTAGACTTATTCAACTCGCTGCCTTCCTTTGCTTCTTTTGCCCTCAATTTTCCCACATACTGCAAGCTCTTCCAACCCACCTTCCCGACAAACATGCCCAAAAAATTATATCTGTCTGATGGCATCGAGTATGGACCTGTCCATGCCTGAAGCAATCAGGACATCATCAATTGTTTTCCTTTTTGTCCAAGATATTTTCAACATTCTCCCAATGAAGAACATTTTCATAGCTTCTAATCTTTTCTTGATGTCACTGGTAAATGTCCAGCATTCACATCCATAGAGAAGAGTAGACCATACATATGCCAAGTACTTAAACCATTATACTTGTTTAATTATTTCTCCTTGGCTTTGTATACTACATAATGGATTTATGGCTTTTTTTGTAACTACCATACATTATGTTTTCTTTACATTTAGAGACAGCCCTCTCTTTTCACTTTCCTCTACAACTTCATCCAGAAGAGACTGCAGTTTTTCTTCTGACTCTGCTATAAGTATCGTGTCATCTGCATAGCGTAGCATCAATCAACATCATGAAGCATTATTTATCCTTAGCAAAAAAAGGCAGTCAATCATTCACACTTAATGCACATATTACCTCAGGCATATAATACACAGCTATTTCATCACCAGTTTGAAAAGAAAAACAATTTCTCCCACCTAACACCATTTCCATTAAGCTCTGCCATCAAAACCCGACACCTGGCCTTCACTGCTTAGCTCTGAAGGTCAGCTTGTGAGGTATACAATAGGATCTTTGTATTGTGCGTAAACTGCAAAAATCAGGTGAAGACTTGAGAAAAAGTGGAATTTGTCAGGTGTGGGGTATGAAAGTGCTATAGAAGAATGTTTCGGCATGATTGATGACTGCATTATTCATTGGTCCAGCTTTGCTTCTGTACTGCAGCCTATCAAAATTGTCGTAAATGAACTAATGACATTACTGCTGTATGGTGCGGAGGCTTGGAAGATGAGACGAGAGGTAAATGTCATCTAAACATACATGTATGGTGCTGAGGCTTGGACAATGAGATGAGAGAAAGAGCAGAGGCTGAATGTTTCTAAGACGTCTGGTCTCCTTAGAATACTTGGGAGTCACAAGACTTCAAGAACTAAGGAACCAATATGTCAGAGACACCCTTGAAATTGGCAAAAGTGCTGTGGAAAAAGCAGTCCACAATGAAGGCTTCAATACTTTGGACACCTGAAGCGTATGAGGCATGCTCATTACCCAATACTAACACTTAAAGGCCAGATACAAGGCACCAGACCTTGGGTAGACCACCAAAAAGATGGGCAGACGCAGACTGTATCAAGGAGGACATGCAATCTCGTGGCATCAACTCCTTAGTGACAGCAGAAAGGCTGACCAAAGACAGGACAAATTGTAGGAAACTAATTATGGAGAAGCCAACATGTGGAACCTGAAGGAACCAGTGAGGAAGGTGTAAAAGTAAGTAACTAATGGCATTCACTTAGGACATTGTGAAAAAGAACATACAAAACAAGAAAGAAATGGTTTTCGTTCTATTATATTTTTAAAAGACGTTCATTACTATCTTAGTTAATTAACGTACAAGACATCTTGGCATCGATTAACGTTATAAAAAAACAGAGATAACCTTTTTTAATGGGATGATTATAACATTTACGTTAGAAAATATATGCAGGATAATCAGCACTGTTAAATGCCAGTTATGTTATTAAATTGCACTTTTTGGAGATTTGAAAAGCTTGTATTTGTGACTTACCATCCAAAGAGATCCCATCCAAAGATATTTAATGATGCGCAAAATAGACTCCCCACCCCCCCACTCTTAAAAAACAGGTTTTGTTTTATCTATGTGTCTTTTTATTATTCAAATAGCCCAAACTGAGATATATTATCCCTTTCATTGAACTTTATACATTCCTCAGGGATGAATAGGCCCATTTACTTAAAGGCATGGTATCATTCATTAAATACGCTTGCTTTTTTTCTCAAACATATTTGGCTGTAAGTCATGTGACGGTTTGGGTCTGAAGCTCTTGTTGCATCTGGCAGCAGAGCTTCGGAGGGGACGTAAAGCTTTCAGTTCCAATAGGAGGAGATACACCCTCCTGCCTGCATGGTTCTCTCGACACTTCTCGGAAAGAGCTGGCTGTTAACAAGGTGTTCATCCACTTCCCATCTTGGCAAATTCCTTTGGTTCATATTGCCAAAGGTGACTTATGTGTGCTTTCCATGGCACATGCGACTAAACTAAAGTAAATATTGATGTTTGAAATTTGATGAGGTTTAACGGCACATGCCGAAAAGTTTGTCTTTAAGCTTACCCGCACCCGACATCTGAGTTATTCCTGAAAACTCAGGTATGACAATTACCAACCCGACATCCTGTTCAGTGCATTGTGTTCCCACTCCAAACAATAATTGTTTATCTGCCATTCCCATGCACACCACAGCCAAGTAGCCCTAGGTTATTTGTGAGTGTAACATTACAGAAGCCAGGGCTGAGTAATCAAACCACTTTTGTGATTGAAATCACTCATCCCAGTTAGGTGTCTTAGTGGTAGAAATTGGTTTTCAAACTGGTGATGAAAATTGCTGTGTATCAGAATACCTGAGGTAATAATGTACATTAACTGTGAATGATTGACGGACCATTTCTGCTAAGGAAAGATATTGCTTCATGACCGCGACAGTAAGGTCAAATGCTGCCCGAGAGGTCAGATTATATCAGAAATAGCAAAAGATGTGAGAGGAATTATCTGACAATAGATTGAGAGTGAAAAGACATAAAGCTATGATCATAAGAGGAAGTGCCATGGGGTAAAAAACTAAAGCATAGATGTTAACGGGCACTTAGACCGAAAAGAAAGGGCATATTTTTAGGGGTTCCTCTCCAAAATCAAATGTTTATCTATCACACAAGGGTATAGCAATTTTCTGGTTAATATAAATATTCAAATGACCTTTGCCCTCACATTGTCTGTGAGCTATGGAGGCATGAAATTTATCGATCTGTTGTGGACAATATATCTGTAAAACTGGCAAAAACAAGCCCCCCTTTTCGATCTAGTGTTCCTTTAAAGCAAACAAACCTGACTGATATGAAAATGATCTTGGCTCCATAAAAATCAGGATGACCCGCCTTAAATTCATCAATAACTTCCTTGAACTGGGTTAAGGTGTACTCCTGGTCATGACTGGTTCCATTCACCTCCAGAATCTAAAAGAGCAGGAAGTACAGTGCATTGAACCTTAATTACATTGCATTAAACTTTGCAATGCATTGCATTAAACCTTGCATTGCATTACATTAAGCCTTACATTACATTGCATTAAACCATGCATTGCATTGCATTAAACCTTGCATTGCATTGCATTAATCCTTGCATTATATTGCATTAAACCTTGCATTGTATTGCATTGCATTAAGCCTTGCATTACATTGCACTAAGCCTTGCATTGCATTGCACTGCATTAAACCTTGCATTGCATTACATTAAACCTTGCATTGCATTGCATTAAGCCTTGCATTACATAGCATTGGGCCTTACATTGCATTTCAATAAACATTGCATTGCATTTCACTGCATTAAACCTTGCATTGCATTAACCTTTGCATTGCACTGCATTAAACCTTGCATTGCATTATACTTAAGGAAATAACCATCTTTATGAAGAATAGTCCATCTATCATTCATAGATTTTGCACAAAGTCCTCCCAAGCATATAATGTTTACTTATATTTAAGCTCAGCCAAGGACAAACCTAATTTGCATCACTGAACAGCAGTTATGTAGCTTGAGCCCCAGATGAATGACCTATTGTGTACAGTAGCTGGTTGCTAACAAGTGAACTGTGAATAGACTATGAAGATGCTGTCAGTTAAAAAGGTATAGATTACCTCTGTGTTGTGTATGGTGTAACAATAGCTGCTTGCTAGTCAATGAAATGTGAATAGTCTCTTGGGTTGAATGGTGTGGATTACCCCTGATTTTGAGAAAATTAAGGGTGTCGGGTTGGAGGGGTCTAAGGGCCAAAACTTCTCAATAAATCTTGCATTGCAAAGCACTATATAAACGTTGACCTTTTCAAATCTGAATAAGCAATTTCCAGAAACCTATACTTGAAATACAGTAATGTCACATGGCGAAATTCATGTGTCCATAGTGGACCAATCATATGCTAGGGGAAGCTTATTGACCAATCATATACTAGGCGAATCTTATTGACCAATCAAATACTGGAGGATTCTTGCCCACTGCACACTTCACCCACGAAATATGAGAAAAAAATTGCTTTCAAACGCTCATCATACATGCATTATACATGAAGGTATACTGTAAGTGCACACAATGTGTTTACAAATTTTCTTCCAGCAACAGCAGATGATTGGTTGGGTAAGAGAGGAATAATTCCCCCAGGAGTTGATTGGTTAAAGTACTGAAGAAATCACCTTCAAATCTGTTTAAAAAGGTCTACATAATAAGCTCTTATTATTGTCTATTACAACAAAAGGACGGAGTCAATGCCAAGAAGGCATTCACAACGTACGTAAAGCGCAGCGTTGGTGAGTCAAACCCATATTACTGGGTTTGATTCCCATCGAACAAAACAAATCAGTTATTACATCAGTCCACTCTGCTGTTACTTGAGTACCAGTATTGCTGAGGAACAGTGGCGTAGCCAGGAATTTGATATTGGGGAGGAGGGGGGGATTAAATTGAACAGACACAATATTTAGTGGTGTAGTTAAGGTAAGACCGAAGGTGTTACTTCGAGCACAAAGGGCTCGACTTGTTGGCATGGGGTCCAGGGGCCCGCTTAAGGACCCCTGGTGGGGTCGAGAGGTGAAGCCCTGGTGGGGTCCAGGGAGTGAAGCCCCTGAAAGCTCTTGCAAAAGTGACATTTTAAGGGCAAAAACATGTCACAATGCATAGTAAAAAGGTGTATTATACAAGTCAAAATTCATGTCAAAGAGAGCTATATATAATACACCATATATAAAACATAAAATCATGAAAACGCATGTGGAAATATAATGTTTTACTGTTAACGTTTGTACATGGTTAGGTTTATCGTCACTCTTTGAAAAAAAAGGGGTTTGCCTAAAAGAAAGGTTTTCATTAATTTACTACAAACTTGTGTAAATGTTGTCAAACATTTTAAATGATCCTGTTCTGTATCATGTGCACTCTGACAACCACCTCCCCTCTCCCCCTCCCTCCCTCTCTCTCTCACTCACTATCTCACTCACTCTCTCTCTGTGTCTTAGTTCTTGTATTTAAATACAAAATCGCACAAATGTTTAATATATTATTACAAAAGTGCCCTTTTGAAATCTAAAAACATAATAAGCAATGTCAAAGCTTCATGAACCAAAGACACCAATATGAACTGATGGATTAAAATTTAAACTGACAAGATTAAAATCTTGGGGGGGGGAGGCAATCGCCCCCCTCTGCATGGATATGCCACTGCTGGGGAGTTAACCTGAGATGACCCAGTGCCCATCCGTTTGCACCACAGAAAACGGGTATGAACCCCAGCTTATGGACAGCACTTCATTGCTCAAAGAAGGATTTCCACTTTTGTCTTCTTTTTAAAACAATAAAGTGCATACTGTACTTTCAGTGATGTACATTGGAAATAGAAATCTAGAGCTGTCTGAATGATAGCATGCTCGACTAATTGAAGCTGCAGAGGGGGTTCGCTACTTGAAGGAAGTAAGCACTTACTCATTATGTAATTTCCAATGAGATTAATTTTGATAACAAGCTAAGCTTTGGGAAAGTCTACTTACAGTATCTAATTCTTTGTTTTCAGTTTTGGTTCCGATGCTATAAGCATCAGGAACCTATGCAATGGTGTTGGTGTGTGTATGTGGGTGGGTATGTGTGTGCGTGCGGGTGTGATGTTCTGCTTGTAAACACGATATCTTATTTATTCACTTTTGAATAATGCTTATTTATCAAATGATGACATACGTCTAATAGGCACTGCAATTACTGTAGCAAAGTATGAAATGCCTATAGTTTGATGAATTCCGCCTGAAAGTCACCTATCCTCCTCCAACGCCACACATTTGTTCCACTCTGATAATATCCTTCCCTCCCTACCGAATACAAACCATCCATCCCTCCCTCTGTGATGCTATCCATTCCTCACCAATGCCTCCCATCCCTCCCTCCCCTGATTCCATCCACCCTTCCCCCTTCCCCAATGCATCCACCCATCCCTTACTCCCTGATGCTATCCATGCTTACCCCTGATGCTATCCATGCTTACCCCTAATGCCATCCATCCCCCCTTCCCAATGCCATTTATCTATCCCTCCTGATGTCATCATCCCTTCCTAATGCTATCCATCCCTTCCTGGTGCCATCCATCCCTTCCTGATGCCATCCATCCCTCCCCAATGCCATCTATCTCACCCTTCTCCACTGCCATCCATCCACCCGTCCCTGATACCAACTATCCTTCCCCAGCTGTTGCCACCCATCCCTCCCCTCACTATTGCCATCCATCCCTCCCTCCCTGATGCCATCCATCCCTCTCCAATGACATCCATTCCTTCCAAATACCATCCATCCATCCCTCCCATATGTAATTACCATCTTATATGTCATTCTTTAAGATCATTATATTCAAGCTCTAAATTTCAAGTGCTAATTCTAATAATGCAATGAACACTTCTAAAATTAGTCAAAGAAGCACATCTCATTGTTGAATGCATGTAAAAATTCCTGATAAATACTGGCCACCTGTAGTACATTGGTAGAAGTTATTTGTGTACTGTACTTGGAAGACTGTAAAGAGTAATCAATGGTCTATGTCCCTTTTTAAATGTAAATTGCATACTATGTTTGTTGTTTGTGATCATATAAAATAAAAGTCAAGTTCATATAACAACTGTATGCAAATTAGCAGTCATTTTTAATAATCAAGTCTTTCTACTACAAAATTTTTTAAACAATATTTCAGATATTTTAAACTTTTCCGTTCTTTTTAAGGCTAATCAGTGGTTATTTTGGTTACCATCTATGACACTGCAAATTTTAATTCAGACATGATGCACATTCTATATATTTATTTCACTTATATTCAATGTACATTTTGAAGTGACGACAAGCTTTTTATAGACCTTGCTGCCCCAGAAACTTTAACCAACCGAAGTGAAAACGCCGACGTGGACTCAAATGCCAAGGTGTAGTACTATTCTACGAAAAGTCGAGCTAAAAAATCCTGAAATTTTTAAACATAAAAATACACATGCATAGCACTGTTCATGCAAAGTGCTTTCCCCCTCCCCCCCCCCCCTCCCCCACCCTCCTTCCCCTACAAAGAAAAAATCACTATTCAAATACCTCAAAATCCAGAAATCTTAGAAAATTCGGAAGTCCTTGTCTTTGAGTGTCGGGTACTGGAAAGATCTATATGTATCATGATCTTCGGTGTTTAAGTTTATTACCTCCGCCAACGAAGTTAGACGGAGGTTAAGTTTTCGCCTTTGTTAAGTTGTTTGATTATTTGTCTGTTTGTTTTTCTTTAAGATATTTTAAAAACTGATAAATGGATTTGCATCAAATTTGGTGTGTGGTTATTTTACTGCTTAAGGAAAGAGTGATAACAATTTGAGACATATTTGAACAGGGAAGGGTGCACATGGGGGTGGGGACATGTTGTGCCCTGTTTGTCTGTCATCAAAATATCTCAAGAACTGCTGATTGGATTTGGATTAAATTTGATGTGTGGTTTTGTTACTGCTTAAGGACAAAGTTATTTAAATTTGAGACATATTGGAACAGGGGAAGGGTAAAATGGGTGGAGGGGTGGACATGTTTTTGCCTCTTTTTCTTTGACTTTCCTCAAGATTCTCTCAAGATATCATTTGGTGTGTGGTTTTGCTACTGCTTAAGAAACGAAGATATTCAAATTTGAGACATATTGGAACAGGGAAGGTAAAATTAAAAGGGGGTGGGGACCAGAACTGATGATTGGATTTGGATTACATTTAGTGTGTGTTTTTTTTAAATAAGCATTGAAAAAACTTTAACCAACAAACAAAGAAAACATTGACCAACTACTAGAGCTGTGAACGTTTGGGGATTTTAGTAAACGTGTACACACCAAAAAAAGCGAGCGTGTATCGTGTACACGAGTTTAGTATTGTAATTTTCGGAAATACACCAAAATTGCTCCAAAACTACAAGGCGAAGTAAAAAAATCGCGCAACTAGTATGGCAAAAGTACTGACTGCATTGCCCAAATAGACGCTGAGTTTTGCTTTCCAAATCGTAAAAAGTTTACTTCTACAGTACAAATCATCATTTTAATGGAAAATATGCATGGAAATTCAGTTTAGAAAGAACAGATAATTTCCTTTCAATGTCATTTAAACTCAACATCGCGTAACTTGTTTGTCCTATTCGCTACGGCTTTCAAAGTTCTGTGAAAATCTTGCATACCAAGGCCTATGATATACCTCTCCGTATAACATTTCAAAACTACGCCACCACCACCAGAAAGTTCTGAATTATTAGCCCTCTTGAAGCACGCAGAATTTCAGCTTTGTTAAAACCTTTTTCTGTTTTTTTTATTATGCAATATTTTTTCTTTCTTGCAAAATTTATTTGACTCATCAGGTAATATTTACATGTAAATGTACTGATTGTCACGATTCAAGTGTTTTTTGGTCGATGAAATGGGCCTTGATTGCGTGGGATTTAAAGCCTTATGGCCTAACGTTAGGCCTATTGTTAGTTTCACTGTTTACTGCTGCACATTCGCGGTGCATGTTACAAGTTAGATTACTCAGTTTTCGGCGAAATCAAAGTGCATAATATCCCCATTCATTGGTGATTACTGCGCATTTGTGATTCGCACATTTAAAAAAGATTATGCTAATCAGGTTTACAGTTTGTAAAAAATCATTGATTGGAATTTTGTCAGCCGAATGTGTGTGTGATTTGAATCATGAATATTGATTTTCAACGGCAAGACACTACTGTAGGCCTATAATGTATGAAAAACGATTACTCGCAATGAAGTATTTAGTAAATGTTTACAAGATTTGCGAGCGTGTAGCGAGTACACGCTAAACGGTCACAGCTTTACCAACTAAGAAAGAAAACTTTAACCGGACACCGACGCCAAGGGTAGTAGAATAGCTCTACAATCCCTACAATAGTCGAGCAAAAAAATTACCTGTTTTGAAAATGGAATAACCAAATAATCAGTCGTGCATTAACAGTATTTAATGCACAGGTTATAACAATGCAAATACTCCAGATAAATTTATAATGCTTATTTAAATTTAGGGAATATAAATTTGTGTAAATCATTTTTTAGTGTAATTGCATTTCAATTAAAACCTTGAATGCAAAGTGAAATGATAAAGGTCAACTCTATTTTTGTATTTGGTGTAAATATTTATATGCTCTCTCTCTGCTCTCTCTCTCTAGGTGCCGAATATGGAACAGACATTGGCGATCATGGCCCTCTGGTCACTTCTGTTTAGAGCTAAATGCATAAACTTATTGTTACTTTGACTGTTGGTGGTGGGGGCTTAAAGCCTTCGGTCCCAATGGTAGCCTGAGTTTCATCTCCCTGCCTGGTTCTCTGAAATCTTTGAATGTGATTTTTCCAAAACAGAATAAAATAACAACATTATTGTTTACATCACTTTGATACTTTTATAGCCCTCTACCACATACTGATGAGACGCGGTGGTTCAGTAGTTAAGAAGTCATGCTCGTATGCAAATTGTATCAGGTTCGATTTCCATCCACTCAGCTGTAAATGAGTACCAGCACTGTTGGGAAGTTAACCTGCAATGGACTGGTGTCCTGTCAGGGGAGGCGGTATTGATTAAACTTTTAATTATCATATCTATAAAAATGAAAATCCACCTGACCTGTGGAAAAAATGACCAATGGTATGAGTGGTGCTCACCATCATTTGGAGGGAGCTTAAAGCCTTCAGTCCCAATGGTAGCCTGAGTTTTATCTCCCTGCCTGGTTCTCTAAACACTTCCTAAAAAGAGCAGCGTGTTAACCCTTGTGTTCTTTACTACCCAACCTGGCAAATTATTTGGGTCCACACTGAAAACAAGTCAAATGTGACTTATGTGTGCTTTCCCTGGCATATGCATAAAAGAGTAAACTAAAACAAATTCAACTAACTTACCGGCAGAAGAAGGCTCCTGATTTCTGCATACAGTATATTATCATCATACAATTGTTGTAGTGCCTGGGTGAAGTACAGCTTGAATCCTGGGCCAGTATGGGCTAGGTCTGCCACCGGGTTGAGAGTGGAAATAAACCGATTCCAGATAATGTTGTAATTAGGGTAACTTTGTGATACACTAGGGTCCACCATACTAAGATTGGTCAACAATCTACAATAAAATGTATCACAAAAATCAAAAGAATTTATTTGATGTCCCACTTTAATATGATAAAGTGGAAGGGGATGAAGGGGATGGGGATGAAGGGGATGGGGGGTTAATGAAGGGGTTATGAAGGGGAGGGGATGAAGGGGGCGAGGAGGAAGGGGCAGGGATGAGGGGAGGGGATGAGGGGAGGATGAAGGGAGGGGGGGGATGAAGGGGAGAGGGATAAAGGTGGAGGGGTGAAGGGGAGGGGATGGAGGGGAGCGGGTGAAGGGGAATGGGTGAGGGGAGGGTGGGGGAGGGGATGGGGGTGAAGGGGATGGGATGAAGGGGAGGATGAAGGGGAGGGGGTGAAGGGGAGGGGTGAATGGAGGGGTGAAGGGGAGGGGTGAATGGAGGGGGTGAAGGGGAGGGGAAGGGGAGGGGTGAAGGGGAGGGGTGAAGGGAGGGGTGAAGGGGATGAACGGGAGGGGTGAGGGGAGGGGATGAAGAGGGAGAGGTGGAGGGGATGAAGGGGAGGGGGTGAAGGGGGAGGGGGATGAAGGGAGAGGGGTGGAGGGGGAGGGGATGAAGGGGGAGGGAGGAATATTGACTTTGCACACAAAAGAGCACTGCATGCTATGATTAAGTTTGACAATATACAAAATAAGACAGAGCTGTTGGTTAAAGAAGCCAGGAGAGTTGAACTGAGGCTCAACTATAAAGAATGTAATAGTATGAGACTAAGTAGCAAATTGAGTGCAAGTTAAAAGTAGGAAGCTGAAGATGTAGAGGACTTTGTATACCTTGGAGCACTGCTAACTGCCTACTTTGATGGAGGAACTTTGGAATACTGCCAACTTTGTATTTACTGCCAACAGAAGTGACAAACTGCCGATGGAGGAGGAGCTCCAGAGAGTAAAAGGAAGGTTTGGACTTCTGCAAGCATTGGAAGAAAGACAAAAATCAACTTGTACAGGACGTTAGTATTGCCCGTGCTGTTACACGGACGTTAAACATGAAAATTGGCAAGGGAAATAAAAAGAAGCTGGACGTCTCCCAGTTCAAATATTTGAGGAAGATTATTAAGATCAGATGGCAACAAATGGTGACGAATGAATGCCTTCTGGCACCAAAAGAATTAAAGTTTAAGGTATCATATTAGATATGAAAATGAAAATGAATTTTCTAGATTAGTTCAGTGGTCACGTAAGTTCATCTTATATCAAAGTTGAATCCAAAAAACATAATGGGAAGAACCTACTCAGTCAATAACTTATTTCGCTAAGGAGATATTTAAATTCAAAGTTTTGTCTGTGTAGAAGTGACGGTGTAGCAAGTCCACTATAAAAGCTTGACTCCTCATCCTCACTATCTTAACAATCTTTAATGCATTTTACAGAAAATTTGTTTAACTTTTTTACTATTTGAATTGCTTTTCTTCAAACATTCTTTAGGTAGTAAATTATAATAACCCATTCTGTTTTACTTTTTTTTTGGCATATTTAATGGTTTATAAGCCACAAATCAGGACAAATATAATGGAATTAAAGGGTTTGAAGAATGTGAAACTGTGGTATTACAAGTAGTCTGATTTCAGTCGCCTGTACATAAATGACACCAAACTTTAAACTTAAATTTCTCCTTCACGAAATAAGATGTCTGAATGCTTTCCTCACCATTCTGTTTCTTTTGAAGTCCTCTTTGATATAACATAAACTTCATTGACCACTGATCTAATCATTTAGTGGGAGTAATCCTTTGTTTGTTTGTTTGTGTGATGAGGTCTTAGCGGCACCACGACAACGAGGGTCAAATTGTGCCTGAGAGGTTAGATCATTCTAGAGGTAGAAAGGAAAGGAAACAGGGGGAGAATGAAAGAAATTCAAGAACAAACAGTTAGAAAGCTGTGATCGAGAAGAGGGTGCATGGTTGAAACAAAAACAAAGTAGAGAGGGGGTGGAAGAGGAGAATTAAATAGGGTTGTAAAGGGAAGCATGATGAAGGAAGGAGATAATTTTATCAGGAGGATTTTTCTGGAAGAACTCAGCAATTGAGTTGTGGGGAGCGGGAGGAAGCTCTGGAAAGGTTGTACAGGGGGCAAGCAAGGAGAACATGATGGATTGTGAGGGTGCAATGGCAATTGTTGCAGAGGAATTGGGGGGGGAGCCAATATTCCTTTAACATACCTGAGATCAAAATCCTCTACACTCTCAGCTTTTTTCCTTGCCTCGGATACCAATTCGTATTCTGTCTTACAAAATTCTAGCTTCTTAGGAGGCTTATCAGCAAATTTAAATCTTGTAGAGTGAAAGAGATTGTCTTCAATGCAGAAATACAACTGCGGCAGGTAGGTGAGATGCTTCAAAATCCATTCAGGTTTGACCATAGCAATACCATGTAGATGAAGGTCCGCCCCTGAAGAGCAAAAAATAACAGTCAAGTTTCACATATACATAGAGAGGAGCAGTGGTTAAGGGGTATATTCCACAGTACATCACACACTTTCACGCATGCCAACTTGAAATCTTGGGAGTGCAGATTTTTGCGAATTACTATTGTTTGCTCCAATATGTTTATCGTTTATTTCAAAAAACTGTCCTTGTTTTCTTTACAATTAATCAAGTAATTATACTTTTAGATAATTTCAAGAAAATGTATTATTTTTGAGAGAAGAGAAAATGAAAATATGTATTCCCTGTTGTTTTTAATCATAAACTTTGAGTTTTTTCCCATTTACATCTGCTTGTTTATGTGCCATGATTTGCCCTTCCAACAAAACAGTGACATCATCATGGAATACCTCAATAGAGGGATTTCATCATGTGACTCTACCTCAACTGGGAGCCATTTTGCAGGGCAGAGATGTGCATTGAGTATTTCAAGAGTCTGATCTTCACACAGCTCAGTCACATCACACCTAAAACAAACAGACTAGATCTAAACATGCGCTGAAGATGAAAATACGCGCTGGGCATGTAAAACACGTGATGGGAATATAAACACCAGCTGGTTAAAATGAACTGGCCAGATGAATTATTTTTTTAATGTAAAATGTTTTTTTCAAGAAAAAATTACCCTACAAGTACTTCAAGTAATAATCAGTTGATTCTAAAGATGTCTATTAGTTAGTGCAACCAACAACACAGTAATATTCCAGCATACTACTTACAAAAGTAATCTTATATAACAACATGCAAAATGTATGTAAGTGTACAGCAGACTACAGTCCACCCCACAAAATTGCGATGTAAACAAAGTCATGACCTCATGACGTCATTTGAAACATTCTTATAGTCAAAATCATATTCCAAAAGCAGGGTGGAAAATATAGCATACTACAGCACCAATGGTCCCATAGGTCTCCAGAAAGAAAAGTGGAAAGAAAAAACAGACAGGAAAATGGGGGAAAAAAAGGAAGGGGGTAGAGAGAGAAACAGAAAGGAAAGGGAAAAGATGTACTTTCTTTTCGTATAGTTGTAGAAATTCTTTTCTCAATGCATATATAGTCCAGTGATGGAATTGGGAACAGAATATGGAATAGCTGGGGCACAAACTTAGACAAGAAAATGTTAACGACTGCAACTGTGCAACATACTGTAGCATTGATCTGGGCCCCAGTAGAGAAAGAGAAAGCGTGGACGCCCAAAAACAACATGGCGACAAATGGTGAAGAAAGAAATGACCAAAGCAGGGTGGACTTCTTGGGGAACAGCCAGAGCAGTGGCAGCTGGCAGGGATGGATGGAGGCATTCTGTGAAGGCCTCATGCCCCACCTGGCACGGCAGAGGTGAGGTGAGGTGAATTTCTATTGCCAAGAAAATAAAAATATTCTTCCCCAGCAAATTTACTAGGTTCAATACTGGAACAAGTCCTGCATTGTCCATTGTCTCAAATACTTCTGTTGCTCAGCTGATAAATGAATACCAGCAGCCAGGAGAGTGAACATCTGGTGGTCTGGCATCCCCTGCAGGGAGAATCAATAATTCTCATCCGATTGCACCAGAGAAACTGGGGATAAGCACCGGTCATTTGGGCTTAATGGCCCTGGATAGGATTTTCTAGTTTACAAAATGTGGGCAAAGAAATGCAATTTACTGAATCATACATCACCTACACTCTCTATTTTTTTCTTCTCAAATTGACGATGTGCTATTTTCATATTTTCCAGAACAAGGCCTGATATTTTCTTACTTTTCTGAATATTCTGATCATTAAAATACACTTTTAAACAAATCCTTGTCACTGGTCTACAATAGACTTTCTACACACTTGAGCAAGAAATAACTAGGGCTCTCACCATATGGGCAAATTAGATAACTACTCCAAATCATGGACAAACATAATAATCATATATATCCAAGTTTGACAAAACACTAATGTAAGAATTTCAAGCCAGCAAATAGGCATAATTTATCTACATGTAAAATCATAGACAAACATATATCATCATATCCTGATATATATCTAAGTTTGATCCCTCATTAATTTAGGACTACGTACTGCTCATAATGTTTGATTTTCAAGCATGCAAATTCATTTTTTCGTCAAACTTAAGATCTAAGACAGGGAATTAAGCATAAAAGAATCAATTGCAACTTATATGCATGCTATCATTCAGTCAGTTTCTGAAATTCTGCTTAAAAAAATGTTGTTTGAAAATGGGTTTTACATATAAAGACATAACATCATGTCATGTTCGAAATGATATTTTTGATATCATGGAACATGGAAACAGCAATATCATGATATCGCAATAAATTGATATATCATAACAGCTCTTGTTATAGATAGAGGACAAAATGATAGATAGGGGACAAAAAGCCACCAAAAATGTGGATCAATGCTATTCTTCCACAACTAAATTTGTTTGTTTTTAGTTCATATAAGATAGACATGCTTCACCACTGAACTTATCCTTTAAAGGTCTTATGATAACTACAGTAGAAGTAACTTGAGCTTAAATAATCAAAATATAGAATCAACCATTAATACAGTAAAAACTCCCATCAAATTCTGTTAAAAATTGACCATTTTACAGCATTCTCAATAAGTTGGCCTTTAATATTGCGCAAATAATTCGTACCATATGAACACCTCTTCAATTGTTTATGTAAATCTTGTTTTTCAATATTGCGCAATAATCCGTACCATATGAACCTCTTCAATTGTACATGTAAATCTTATGTTTTTCAATCCTCTCTAAAATATATTTTGATGGCCAATATCTGATTCCATCTGGATATTTCAGAACTTGATTACACCCGAAAAGTAACCAGCAAAGAAAAAATAAAACTTATAACTGGTAAAATAATTTCTGAAGGACATTAAACTGTGTTCATCTGATGAAAGAGAAATTTGCCTGAATTCTAACATCGTGAAATTTTGATTGACCGTAAATAACTGAAAAATTACACAAACTTTTTCACAGATGTAAAAGGCATTTTACTCAGAATTTAATGTTTTTTTCACATACTGCCTGTAAAAACTGCTACATGTCACTATACCTTTAAAAACTTCTACATTACCTTTTGGCAATCATTAAAAACTTCTACATTACCTTTTGGCAATCATTAAAAACTTCTACATTACCTTTTGGCAATCATTAAAAACTTCTACATTTCCTTTTGGCAATCATTAAAAACTTCTACATTACCTTTTGGCAATCATTAAAAACTTCATTACCTTTTGGCATTCGCCGTATAATATCAAACACTTGACTTTTTTCATACAGGGGTTTTGCTGTGAAGAAGTAAATCGCGGGAGGAAATTTATTGTTCTGTAGACTCGCATTGTGCTCGTTGCGTTTGATGTCAAGCAGTATGGAGTTCACTTGCTGTTCTTTGTCGCTTAAAATGATGTCACCACCGATACCGCTGCTTTCTTCCTGTCTGACGATTGCTCTGTGGTGCTGAAGAATTTGCTGCTTGATTGAAGAAGCTACAACGTGACTCAGAAATACCAAGAACAGAGACAAACACGCCTGGATGTAACCTGAAAAACAAATGCAGAAGATCTCGTTACCTTGAGTACGAGACTGACACCTTACAGGCCAGTTATCGTGCATTACAGATGGTAAAAAAGATTTGTATTCATGTGCTTCATTCTGTTTTAACAAATGTAAGCAAGTAGAGATGCTGCACTGTTAAAAAAGCTAAATCTCATCAAGCCTCAGAGCTTGGTACTAAAGCAGATGAGAATACTGAACTTAACCCCCTCCCCCTCCCTGCTACCCTGGATGGGACACCAGTCCATCCCAGGCTAATTTCCCAGCTAAAAATGGTACTTATTTCACAGCTGAGTGAACTGGAGCAAATGGGATAAAGTGTCTTGCTCACGGATACAGCCCAGCGCCCTGGCTGTGATTCAACCCCGATACCTTTTGAGTACGAGACCAACACCCTAACCACTGAGCTATTACACTCGCCATAGAGGTACTTTAGCACTAGTTAAATACCGAAGCTTTCAAATGCAATGCAAACAGCAAACATAGTGACAATTCCCATCAACAGCATTACAAATTTAATGTTTTATACTTTTTGTATTTTCCAGCCCTAATACCTGTATCAGGCCTCAACAAATATTTTGTCACCCACTCCTCATAGTCCAAAAGTTGACCTTGATATTAGGTCACCAAATCATGCAAATACTTAACTCTCCATAAATTTGGATCAAGATGTCAGTCATCACAAGAAATAGAAATCTTTCTCAAATAACCTTTTGAACTGTTTACCAACTGGTCCACATACCATCAAAACCTGATACAAATCATGCTGTTCATTCTTAAATTAGAGCAAACCAACCAATTATATGCTGCAAAATTATCCTGACGTTCAGGTTTTCTAACCCAGGACTTGTCATATCAGCTAAGTAAAATTATCCAGACGTTCGGGTTTTCTAACCCAGGACTTGTCATATCAGCTAAGTAAAATTATCCAGATGTTCGGGTTTTCTAACCCAGGACTTGTCATATCAGCTAAGTAAAATTATCCACACAATCGGGTTTTCTAACCCAGGACTTGTCATATCAGCTAAGTAAAATTATCCAGATGTTCGGGTTTTCTAACCCAGGACTTGTCATATCAGCTAAGTAAAATTATCCACACAATCGGGTTTTCTAACCCAGGACTTGTCATATCAGCTAAGTAAAATTATCCACACAATCGGGTTTTCTAACCCAGGACTTGTCATATCAGCTAAGTAAAATTATCCACACAATCGGGTTTTCTAACCCAGGACTTGTCATATCAGCTAAGTATTCAACTCTTGATGTGACATCGTTCTTTTGTTTGAAGATGGATTGATATGTTATTGACAAAATCGATGTTTAACGGAACCGCACAGTCAGAGTCAAATGTGCCAAGAGGTTGTTAATATATTATGGTGTACGATTTAGGATAGTGAGGAAAGGAAGGTAAGGGAGAAAAAGGGGAAAAATAGATACTGTAACTAGAACAAGATAACTAGAACAAGATAACTAGAAGCTCTTTCATACAGTACATTGAATTTCTTTGTATTTCTACTGGCTGGACAACCTGGGGAGTGCAATTTGACATGTTGTCACAAGCCAGGAATAATTTGTCATTCATGGAAAGCCTGCCTAATATGTACGTTTGTGATGTGGGTTTTGACATTCTTATTGACATTTCTGCATTCTTATCAAATCTGTTGCTTTCCAAAGGTGGTATGGTAACTTAAGTCTGACTTTCAGGATCTTCAATCTTAAAGGTCAGGTATCATGTTAACATGGACAGTAATGTACAATAAAAGTCAGCGTTTCTGATTGGTCAGCATACACAAATACCGACAACCAATCAAAACAGCCGCGGAAGTGACTTGCACACTGTACATACACACACAATGTGTACAGAGCGTACTTAACTACAAACAATCCACAACCAGATGTGACATGAAAGATATGAACATCACAATTTGATCAATTTACTGAGACGAGATTCCCTCTTTAATCATGAATGCCCCAGACCAATTTAAATTTGCATCATTTTCTGACACTAACTGATATCATGGAAAGAGTATAGAAGAACTTGAGCTGTCTTTCTGTTTGGTGTAACATGCATGTATCACAGAATCTTCAAACTTTAATCCCCCATATTAAACCCAATAGCTGAATAACCACATTTAAGAATTTTTGTCCCTCAGACCCCTCCACTCGACATCCTCAATTTTCTCAAGAGAGAGGACTTCACAATTCACTTACTACTGTAGCAATGGATATTGTTACATTATACACAACACAGGGGTAATACCTTCCAACTGAGAGCCTCTTCACGGTCTATTTACAGTTCACTTGCTAGCAACCAGCTACTACTGTAGCTGTTACACTGTACACAATAGGTCTTTCATCTTGGGCTCAAGCCACATACCTGCTTTGCAGTGAAGCAAATAGATTTGGTGAGGGTGTATAACACCTCTTCACTTCAGCCTAAAAAAAGGGCTTAAACCTCTGGTGACCCCCTATTGAAAGTACCCTTATCCAAAAGATATTAGATGGTACTTTTTGGAAAACATCACAAAAGATCCCAAATCTATAACAATGGGCTTTAATGGGGAAAATATTTAGTTCTGTGCTACCATAACAGCTTCTTTTTTTTTTTTTGTGTGATGCTGCTCATTGTCAGGTGATCGCATCATGTGATCACATCATGTGACAGTTTCCCAAATGACAGACTCCAACAAGGAACTCCAAAAACAATTGACGATTATGAGTCCACCTACTGTACAGTGCTGTCAATTAAGTTTTGATTTACATGTATAATCCAAACTTACTTATAGAGACCAGAGGCATAAGAAGCTGGAGGCCTAGGGAAGGCTGGAGTGGTCAAAATGGAAACTCATTAACATAAAATTGAAACAAGTAGTGAAAACTGAATGCAAAAATTAGTATAATTACTGGATACTTTTGTAAAATTTGGCAATATTATCCGAAAATCGCCGAAGTATTTCATGAAAATGAAGGAAATTTTTTTTAAATTGAAGAAAATGTCCTGCAAATTGAAGAACATTTTCTGAAAATTTAGATTTTCCAAAAAAATATTTCCCAATAAGATGGAAACTTAATTAACCAGTGCAACTTTTCGCTAATAACCGGGAACATTTGGGAGTTTTTGGACCCCGAGAGGTGGTCACTCTTCCTGAGCCTTCCTAGATCATGGGTATTATTATTATTTATTATTGAACTTATTTATATAGCGCCCCTCCCATGGATCGAAGCGCTTTACAATAAAATTGCTAATACATAGACAAACTCTTAATATACAATATCAAAATTTATAAAAACATTTGCAGGACAATATAGAAGCATAAAAGAATTGATAAAAAATAAAATAAAACACTAGATAAATAAAACAAGAAATTAAATATTATAGACAGCATAAAACTTCATCATTAGGAAAAAGATGAGTCTTAAGGGCCTTCTTAAAAGTATAAACAGTATGCACTATACAAGCAGATATGTATAATATCAGACTTTTTCATACTGTACCTTTTTTCATCATGGCTGCAGCTGCTTGGGATCAAACTGGTGAAATGTGTTTGTGTGTTGGACGATAAGAGAGACGATGATATAACAGCACCAACTTGGGAACAGCAACAGACTGTAAAATAAGTCAAATAGTGTCAAAGATTAACACAAGACTCACAAAGCTCATAAGGCATTATTAATCCTTAGCAGAAAAAATTAGTCAATCATTCACAGTTATTGCACATGTTAACTCAGGCATATCATTTTTATCACCAGTTTCAAAACAAACTTCTCCCACCTAACATTATTTCCATTAAGCTCTGCCATCTAAGCTTGACGCCTGGACTTCACTGCTTACCTCTGATGTAATTTAATGGAGGCCAGCTTGTGTGGCATACAATGGGATCTTTGTATTGTGTGTGTAGACCACACAAATCAGGTAAAGACCTGAGAAAAAGTGGAATTTCTCAGGTGTCGGGTATAAAAGTGCTGTAGAAGAATTTTTCGGCATGATGCACAGCAAGGAATAAATATGGACATTTTCATGTTAAGTGGTCATGGAACGAGCCAAATGACTTTTTGCGATGAAATATTTTTTCAAGCTTTCAAGTTTTAGATGGATCATAGAGTACTAGTCCAGTCCTCACAAATAGAGGGCTATTTCAAAGGCCATCTGTCAAGGCCATCTGTCGTGATTAAAATGTGGCGGCATACAATTTATTCCAAAACGATTTTGATTGGCCTGTCAATGTAAGTGCATATTGTACCATTGTGTTTCAACCAATTAAAACATACGAATTGAAATCTATTTACCTCCGCGTTATAAAGATGACAACTGTCCTTTACGATTTACTGCAGGAAGTAAATATTTGACATGATGATGATGATTGTCATTAAACCTTTTCTGGGAACGACACATGTATGACGTACAGTATATAGGACACCCTTGAAATGGCAACCATAGGGGTCATTAGTGTCAGGCTGCACAGGAAAAACCTCAAATTTTGTTAAAGGATTAGTTCAGGGGTCAATAGCAAGTTCATCATATATGATCAAATATTAAAGAAGACTTAAAAAAAAAAAATGGTGAAGAAAGTGTTCAAAAATCTTATTCTGTTAATAAGATACTTAAGTTTAGAGTTTGATATCATTTTTGTAGAAACGACTGAAATCAGACTAGTTGTGATGTCACAGCCTCAGATTCCTCAGGTAGGGTAATGGCCCCTCTTAATTGCTTGGTTTAGATCCTTCGGGTCCATACAAATTCGCAATCGTCCATTTGGTTTCTCACGGACAACAATGAAGTTTACCCAATCTGTTGGTTCTGTTACTCTGATGATGACTTCTTATTTTCCAGTTCTTTTAGCTCTTTTTCCAATCTCCCCTTGAGCTCAATTGGGACTTTTCTTACAGGGTGTATCACTGGTGTACTTCTTGGATCTATTGTGATGCGATATTCAGTCCTCAAAGCAGCCAACCGCTTCGTCAAAGCATTCTGGATACATTTCCATCAAGTCTTGCTTGTTTGTGATTAGAGGGTGCTCTTCAAATGGTGTGGTACTGTTAATTTTCATCGATGTATTTATCTCATAATTTACTGTGATTAATTTCAGCTTCTCACAACTATTCAACCCCAGGATTGCAGGCCCATCTGTGTCTGTTGCGTAGAATGTGCATTTCATGTCCTGTTCTTTATGAAGTCCTTTAATCAGGGTTGTTCCTAGCTGTCATATTTCAGTACCTCCATATGCTGTCAAGATAACTTTGCTAATTTTCAGTGCACCTTTCTTTGGATATCCTTCACCTGTTAGATTCTCTGGATAAATCTGTTGGTATAACCTCATTGGTTGGATATTACTTTGTGCCCCCGTGTCAATTTTCACCTTTAGATTTATGGTTGTCGGTTTGTTCATCAAGTCCTTTTCAATTTGGATTGTGTACAATTCTTTCTTGTATGTTTTCTTTTCACTTGACATTTCATGTATTGGATTGTTCCTATGTCAAGTGTATCTTCACTTTGACTTCCACTTTCATTTTCCATGGTGTGAATGTTTGGTTTTTAAGCTTTCTTTTGTATCATCTTTCTCTGCGTTGATTTTCTTCTCCATTCTTCTTTGCCATGCACATCTTTTCCCAATGGTTGGATTTTTCACATGCTCGGCAAGCTAAACCAAAGGCTGGACATTTTTTTTCTGTCGTCAAGATCATGTGTTAAACCACAGTATCTGCACGTTTTCGGTCGGTACCTTTTTGTGTACCGTGGTTTTACTCTGTTACTGTTTTGTTACTGTATCTACTGTTTTGTTACTGTATCTACTGTTTTGTTACTGTACAGTATCTACATGTACTGTTTTGTTACTGTACAGTATCTACATGTACTGTTTTGTTACTGTACAGTATCTACATGTACTGTTTTGTTACTGTATCTACTGTTTTGTTACTATACAGTATCTACATGTACTGTTTTGTTACTGTATCTACTGTTTTGTTACTGTATCTACTGTTCTTGTTTTGTTACTGTATCTACTGTTTTGTTACTGTATCTACTGTTTTTACTGTTACTGTTTTGTTATTTACTGTTTTGTTACTGTATCTACTGTTTTGTTACTGTATCTACTGTTTTGTTACTGTATCTACTGTTTTGTTACTGTATCTACTGTTTTGTTACTGTATCTACTGTTTTGTTACTGTACAGTATCTACATGTACTGTTTTGTTACTGTATCTACTGTTTTGTTACTGTATCTACTGTTTTGTTACTGTATCTACTGTTTTGTTACTGTATCTACTGTTTTTACTGTACAGTACCTACATGTACTGTTTTGTAACTGTATCTACTATTTTGTTACTGTATCTACTGTTTTGTCACTGTACAGTATCTACATGTACTGTTTTGTTACTGCACCTACTGTTTTGTTACTGTATCTACTGTTGTGTTACTGTACAGTATCTACATGTACTGTTTTGTTACTGTATCTACTGTTTTGTTACTGTATCTACTGTTTTGTTACTGTACAGTATCTACATGTACTGTTTTGTTACTGTACAGTATCTACTGTTTTGTTACTGTATCTACTGTTTTGTTACTGTATCTACTGTTTTGTTACTGTATCTACTGTTTTGTTACTGTATCTACTGTTTTGTTACTGTATCTACTGTTTTGTTACTGTATCTACTGTTTTGTTACTGTACAGTATCTACAAGTATTGTTTTGTTACTGTATCTACCCTATTGTCATATAGTTGCATGTTAGCTGTTTGGGTGTTTAGTGATGCCATCTGCTTCTTTGTAGCTTCAGATGCTCTAGCAGTGTCAATAGCTTCAGTCAATTTTAAACTGGCCTTACCAATGAGTGCTTTTTGTACATCAAGATGTGCACAGCCCCATGAATTGGTCTACTATCCTTTCTTCAAGGTCATTGAATTTGCATTTATTGGCACCATTTTTCAATCGGTTTAAAAAAATTAACACCTGGTTCATTTTGGTTCTTGCTTTTAACCCTGGAATTCATATCTGTGTATACAGTGATTCAAATTTGGCTCCAAGTGTGTGCTGAATTGTTTAAAAATCTTCTCTGGCATTTTGCTGTCTGCATCACTTACATGTAGCTCCCAACTATTGAAGAGATCAAGTCCTTTTTCTCCAGTCCACAGTAGAATATAACTGACTTTCTCTGCATCCCTAATACCTTTCAAGAAACTTTTAAACGATAGTTCACACCTTTGTTTGAACTTTTTGAAGGCATCTACAATGTCGTCGGCCTCCCAGTTCATTATAGGCTGTAACTGTGTTGTAACGTTAGCTGCGACAGCCATATTTACAATTACATACGTTTTTACATTTGGTATTTTGCGTTATTAGTTCACGTTGACATTGGGTTAACTTGCGATAAGCTTAAAAATCGCAACAGATATTCAATTGTGGTCTTTTTAAGGGGGCTTTATTTTTGCATAATGTTTGTGAAACTAGCCGCTGCCACCAAATTGTGTCTTATAGTTATTTTATAGTTCATTGAAATGAGACAATCAATAATTATCTGGAGCTCAACAATATATTCTGTTAGTCTCGTTTCCATCCAGGTGCTCACTGAAGTGGTGGCACTCAACAATTACAAATCTGTGAGGATATAACACCCCATTCCTTTCCACGCCATTTGCCAAAAAAAGTAATAATTGGTGCGGCAATATCTTTCATTTCTCCCCTCAAGAAACCCACGGTTGTACACTGACATTTATTCCGTGATCGGATAATGTATATCCTATCGGGGAATAAATATCAGTTAACAAGGTGTAGGCTACTTGAGGGGAGAAATGGAAGATATTGCTATTGGTGCTTCATATCAATAATCTTCAAAATAATTTTCTGTCCAACTCATATCCCTGATACTGTATTTGCATGTGTTAATTAAACGTAACTAGGCAATCAAGTTATGTATTTACCCTGTATACATACAATATGATACTGTATCATGTATGTGTTACAGCCTTACTTGACTTAAGAATAAGAGTTTTGACACATGCGCATCGGCCTTCTGACTATTTCTTATTTCGTGTTTCGCTATGACAGAAATGTAACGTTAGGCCTAACCTATATATTATTAATTATTAAGTCCAACCTAAAGCAAGGAATTTGCTTTCTTTATTGATGAAAATGTTGGAACAGTGAAATTTGTTCCATAGGCCTAGGCCTACACTACAGTGTTTTTTTAAAGAAAGCAGTGGTTAATTTGTTTTAATTCAACTACTGATGGATATTTTTAGCAGGATGTATACCATCTGGACCACAGGTGTTCCTAACGTTATGGCAACCTATACGCTTACTATATTATATATATAATAATTATTATATATATAGTAGCGTATAGGTTGCCATAACGTTAGGAACACCTGTGATCTGGACCGGGTGCTTTACCCTTTAGATTACCCAGGCATTAGGCCAAGCCTTAGGCTTAGACCCCTAAGGCCTAGTAGTAGGCTACCCCTAAGGCCTAGTAGTAGGCTACCCCTAAGGCCTAGTAGTAGGCTACCCCTAAGGCCTAGTAGTAGGCTACATGTACATGTATTTAGGAGCCTAGCGTTAGGCCTGCTCAGTGTACTGTAACTTAAGTATAAGACTTAGGGCCTAGGCCTAAGTAACATTACCTTAATGTCAATGTCATCAGTTCAAGTCAAGTTCAAAGCCAAATAAGGCAGTTTCATTTAATTTTAAACCAAGATTTACAGCCAGAAAAACAGATAAACCTATATTACTATCGCGCATATTACTTTTCCCTTTGCTAATAACATGCTGACCTCGAGGATTAGGTTAGAAAACAGTGGTAAAATAGTGCATGGACACCCATACTTAGGCCTAGTACTCGTTCCACTAATCTTTTTCTTAGCGTTTATAAAGGCCTGACAACTTTCGGAAAGTTTTCACATTAATTTTATTTTCTTATTTCAACATTAAGTTTTATATATACTATAGTATATAGGCTATAAATTATAATATATCAATCGAATTAGGGTGATCTGTAACTAAAATTAACGTGACACCAGCGTAAAATTCAAAGAAATTAACACCTACCTTGTTGCACAATTGCACAGAAAATGTTGCACAGAAAATAGCATGGATTATGCAAGACCAACGCGACGACGACGGATCACAACAACAATTAATAACATGACTATGACCTAGGGCCTAGGCCTATGTGGGTCTACGTCACCCAGTTGAAGTTAGCGTCATATTCATATTCATATTCAGATTCGAATTTCTATACCTTTAACTGTTACAGGTTCGGTGAGTACTCTGCAGTGAGGTAACGGCGTGTGGCAGAGGTGCACAGGAGAGGGGACAGCATTCTTGACGAGCGCCATCTCTTGGCTCCCCAACAAAGACAATTGGATAGGATTTGGGTCACCAAAAAAGGAAAATAATTTTTTTCTTTTGTGTTGCATTTTGTAAGCGTCCTATATGATTGCTTTATGGGTGGCTGTTGTTGTAATGTTGTTACATGCTGAGTTGATGTGTGGGGCCTAAATGGCCAAGAATTATTAACAAAAGCTTACCTACCCTTAAGTATATGTCTCCTTTCTGGGAGATCGTATCTGGACCCTCAAAAACGGGACCCTAAATGGCCAAAAGCGGTGGAAATAATTGAGAGCAGAAAGTTATATTATGGTCCATAGCCCTTGCGCTCAGTGAAGGTTTTGTGCCAGACTTCTGACATATGGGGGCAAAAGACCAACTCCCCCTCACTCCTGTGGGATATGTCTCATATCTGGGAGATCGTATCTGGACCCTCAAAAATGGGACCCAAATTGACCAGAAGTCGGTAAATTGCTATAATATGGTTATAACATGGTCCATAGCTCTTGGGCCCAGTGAAGGTTTTGTGCCAGACTTCTGACATATGGGGGCAAAAGACCAACTCCCCCTCACTCCTGTGGTATATGTCTCATTTCTGGGAGATCGTATCTGGACCCTAAAAAACGGGACCCTAAATGGCCAAAAGCGGTGGAAATAATTGAGAGCAGAAAGTTATATTATGGTCCATAGCCCTTGCGCCCAGTGAAGGTTTTGTGCCAGACTTCTGACATATGGGGGCAGAAGACCAACTACTCCTCACTCCTGTGGGATATGTCTCGTTTCTGGGAGATCGTGTCTGGACCCTCAAAAATGGGACCCAAATTGACCAAAAGTCGGTAAATTGCTATAATATGGTTATCACATGATCCATGGTCCTTGGACCCAGTGAAAGTTTTGTGCCAGACTTCTGACATATGGGGGCAAAAGACCAACTACCCCTTACTCCTGTGGGACATGTCTCATATCTGGGAGATCGTATCTGGACCCTCAAGAACAGGACCCTAAATGGCCAAAAGCGGTGGAAGTAATTGATAGCAGAAAGTTATATTATGGTCCATAGCTCTTGGGCCCAGTGAAGGTTTTGTGCCAGACTTCTGACATATGGGGGCAGAAGACCAACTCCTCCTCACTCCTGTGGGATATGTCTCGTTTCTAGGAGATTGTATCTGGACCCTCAAAAACGGGACCCTAAATGGCCAAAAACGGTGGAAATAATTGAGAGCAGAAAGTTATATTATGGTCCATAGCTCTTGGGCCCAGTGAAAGTTTTGTGCCAGACTTCTGACATATGGGGGCAGAAGACCAACTCCCCCTCACTCCTGTGGGATATGTCTCATTTCTGGGAGATCGTATCTGGACCCTCAAAAATGGGACCCAAATTGACCAAATGTCGGTAAATTGCTATAATATGGTTATAACATGGTCCATAGCTCTACAATCACAACTTAACATGAATGACTGACTGACGACTTTTGGCACTACTAGCCTAGGCCTAGTACTCTTGATCTAATTCATAGTCAGATCATAGGTCAACTTATATATAAATTTGCTAGGTATACTTAGTAAATTTGCTGATGATACAAAAACACTTTATCCTATTCAAAATTAATTCGATAGGCCAATTCTACAAAGTGCTATTAATAAACTACTGCAATGGAATGAAAAATGGCAGATGTCCTTCAACTCGGACAGTGTACAATATTACCAGAGAGCGTGACGTCATTCGCCCTCGGCCTATATGAAATTTGGCCGAATGACGTCACGCTTTCTGATATTACACTTCGGGACTTCGAATACAATAACCAAAGATATGATTATTTCATGAAGGATACAACAATTGTAAACAAGGAAAAGGAGAAAGACTTTGGGGTCTATGTAACAACATCACTGAAGCAACATAAGCAATGTGCAGAAACGGTGAAGAAAGCAAACAAAGTTGTTGGGATAATTAAACGAAATTTCCGCAACTTTGATACAAAAAAAGAAGAAGATAACTTTAAACTATACAAACCCATTGGTAAGGCCACACCTTGATTATTGTATTCAAGTATACAAAGAAGCATGACCAAACTTGTACCTGAATTGAAGCATCTGACATATCATAATTCAGACTAAAGAAATTAAATTTAATGAGTTTAGAGCAATGGCACATCAGACAGTGGCGTAGCCAGAATGGGGGGAGGGAGGGCGAGAGGACGACCCCCTCCCCCTCTTAATATTTTAATTAGAGCTTAATATTTTAACCCGTCGGTTCAGATTTTAATCCGTCGGTTAAGATTGGTGCCGTCGGCTCAACAAGCTTTGACATTCCATTAAAGGGCACTTTCGCAGAAAAAAAGGGTTCTTCGGTAATAATATATTAAACATTTGCGCGATTTTGTATTTAAGACACAGAGAGAGGGGGGAGAGAGAGAGGGGATGAGGGGATCGGTGTCAGAGTACACGTGATACAGAACAGGCTCATTTTCAAAGTTTGATAACATTTACACAAGTTTGGAGTAAATTATTGAAAACCTTTCTTTTAGACAATCCATACTTTCAAAGAGTGACGATAAACCGAACCATATACAAACATACACATTTTGTATTTCTGCTCTCTTTGACATGAATTTTGAATTGTATAATACGTGACACCATACTATGCGTTGTGTACTTTTTTGACCTTGAAATATCAGTTTTGCGAGAGCTTCCGGGTGCTTCACCCCTTGACCCCGCCAGGGGCCCTTAAGCGGGCCCCTGGACCCCACGCCGACAAGTCCAATGCTTTGTATATGGTGTATTATAGCTCTCTTTGACATGAATTTTGACTTGTATATAATACACCTTCTTACTATTTGTGGCATACTATTGTAACAGTCTTGATTTTGTTGTGTTCCGAATTAATCTTTATAAATAATATATTTTGAAGTGTTTAGTGTATAAATAATATACCTTAAGGTGTTCAATGTTTTATCCCTTATGGGATTTATCTATTAAGCTGAGTTACATTGTTATGATTGTTTATGACTTGAAGTTATATTTAAGTTTTATAAATTGGTTTCATGGTCGTGGTTCCAGAATTATCAAATCATAATTCTGGAAGATTATTTAATTATGTATGTTACGAATGTACGTCTAAGAATTGATGACGCCAGCCCTTTGGATATTTGATCTAAGTTTGCATGATAATCACATGTCTGTCACATGCACATCAGATGTTAGGCTTCATCTGCACATATTTACATACTTCTATACTGTCTTTTGTCCAATGGGTAAGCTTAGTTAATCATGGGACCTTTGACATCCAATCACCTTTAAGTGTCACCATGAGTTTGATTTATTTGGTATGGTACTTTCCTCCAATCAGTTGGTTAGATCTAATCAGGCGTTCAGGTTTATCCAATCAGAATAGTTGTTTACTTGGAAGGGCGTATGCTCTATCCATCGTATATATCTGTTTCCACTTTAAGTCGAGTTAGTCTCGTCCGTGCGGTTGTCCTGTGAAGTCCTATGTTGTGGTTACCCTGATTTATTACGTATCATCTGTTGTATTTTCCGTTCAAAGAACTGTCATTTACCTGTACAAATCATTGGAGTATAAAGCATATTGAAGGCTTTAATAAACTTACGACCGGAATCAAACATTCCTTTCTCTGATGTTTCATTTTATCCGCTGAGTGCACTTCGTTACAGTTAAGCCTAACATTAGCAAACAACCTGTAAAATAAGGACTACAATACAACTATTTTACATTGGTGGCAAGCGGCTGTGAACTCCGAAAGCGCCAGAATGGACGTTCGATATTCATGGAATTAATTGTAAACAACACCATAATTTTGGTAAAAAACGATCAATTTCAAAGATTTGTAAAGTACAGTGAATTTTTCCGTCCGGAAACAGCTTGTTTTCATAACTTTTACGAATACTCGGAACTGTATTTACCCAGTGATAACGTCATTAGCGAACATTTTCAGCACTTAATAAATGTGGCAAATTCACCAGAGCGTGTTGTGTTACCGCCCGGTTTAGGTTTAACAGGTATAATAGCTGTTGCAGCGTACATTTTGTTTGAAATTTCACTTCTAGAGAAGGTCATTAGTCGGTCAACTGGAATTAAGTTCACGCCGTCTGCAGTTTACACTTGTTTTTGTCATAACTTAACAAAACTTCTCCGTGCAATATTGATTAAATTTGATAGTGACCACAAATACATTTATCATCTTTTGCAATCAGCGAGGTCGTACAGTCACGTCAAAAGTAGTTGGAGGAATGCCAAAAAACTTGGACAGTGGTACGCGGCGAAAATTGTGCCATTTTGCGATTGTTGTACATGCTCTGAGTGGAAGCAACTGGACTTTTGTTATAACGAAGTTCCTGATTCACCACTGGACTTAAAATCTTGGTCGTCACGAGATCGCTGGAGTTTTTATAGGTAGTCCATTGTCCATGCAGATGTGTTGCAGCAGGGAGTTGGCATTAGAGTTCCAGATCATTCTATGACGTCATTCATCTAGTTTACGTCACTTCCAGTCTTGAATATTAATTAGGCTACAACATGATGTCATCACTTCCTGATTTCACCTTCGATGAACCTAGCAGATAAATAAACATCCGATGACGCAATTTCTTTCTGGATTTTTGGAATTAATGTTCCGTGAAAAATATTGTTTTTTGTTTTTTTTTCATTTCAAAATGCTTAACGGAATTAATTATCCGATCCTGAATTTCAGCGAACATCATTATTAGCCTGAGCCAAGCAAGAAGAAGTTTCATTCAAATTCAACTTTGGAACTTGAAGTTGAAGTTGGACTTTTAACTTTAAGTTACTTTGATTTTGAAATGGCAGAAGACTTAGATTTTTGTTCACAAACTAACGTTAGAGTGACAAAGTGAGGAACTTTTTGTAAGTAATGTTTATGAGCATTCATATATTTTCACATATTGCAAAAATAATTCACCTCGAACTTCCGAATTTTGATTGTATTGATGAATCGTTAAAATAGGCCCCTATACCGTAACGTAGGCCATACATTGTTGGGAACAAATGCATGTTAGGCTATAAAGCTAGGTTTCATTTCAACGATCATTAGGCTAGTATAACACTAGGCCTAGGTTTTTACTAGAGATTTCGTTGTTTTATCAACATTTCCCGTTTTGTTCAAGATTATTGGGCAAAATATTTGTATGCTTCATTAGATTTTAGTCTGGTCCGAGGATTCATGCTACTCGTTTTAACCAGTCTTCACAAATTTTAAATTTGTAAGCACAATTAGGCTGTAGTATACTATAACCTTAGGCTGGTAATTTTTTATTTTTTTTCATAGGCCTAGCCTATACTACCTAGACCTATACATATTTTTTTTTTTTCCTTCGAAATTGTGACTTTTGTAACGTTAAGGAATATGGTCGTTACTACCACTGTACCAGAAGTAAGATGACTTCCCCAAATATTGACAAATTTTCTGGAGCAGGCAGTGTCAAAATTGATATGCCTCCACATTTTTTGGGTTCTGGTAACGAGGATTTTTTGTTGTGGATTAGGAGGCTAGAGGTCTCGGTAGAGGCATGCCCAGATTACAAGGCTGTTGATATGTCGAAAGTATTACCATCTCGTTTAGCGGGAGCTGCTTTTAGCTACTGGGATAGTTTCCCAAACGAAGTCAAGAATGACTATGACAAGACAAAAGCACAATTAAAATCTGTGTTTGGCCAACGCCAGTATATCAAAACGTTTCAGTCAAACGTTAGGCCTAATACCAGACCTAGATTATCAGGTGAAGCAAGTTGAAGTGTATCATGTATGTAGCTGAATTGACTCGTTTAATTTCTGAAGCATTTCCAGAATACGATAAGATTGCTAAGAACGGTGAATTGTATCGCCGATTTGTATCAGGTTTACATCCATCTCTAGTACAAAAGTGTTATGAACATGGTGCTCAAACAATTGATGATGCTTTACGTATTGCTATTCAAGCTGAGAGGGCTGTTGAGGCTACCTCGATGGTAGGCTTAAATGCTTTTAAATGTTTTTCAGTTGACCAAACTTAGACAGAAAGGGCTTTTCCCAAACTAGAGAGTATGATGGAGAGAGTGTTAGATCAGAATAAGGAGGCCATGAAAGGGATGATGGAATTCATCAAAAAATCAATGTCAAATATGTCGAAATTGGTAACAAAGGACAGGGATGAATTTTCTTCCCGAGGTAGAACCAGTGATCGTTATCATAGGTCCCCATCCTTCTCTCCTTTTAGAGGCAATGCAAGACATTATGGTCGATCTCCAGACAGGGAATTTCCAAAGTCAAATTCCCCCCATTTTGTTAATCATTTCCAGTCTCATAGATCAGACTTCAGAGGCAGGTCACCGGAATTTCGGGGAAGATCACCAGACTATGGGCGTCCTCAGAGCAGATCAGGATCGCCTCATAATTTTGATTATTCACAAACTGGTTTTAGGGGTAGGTCCCCGTCTCCTGGGGGAAATGGAAACAATGGTCAGTTTAGGCCAAGATCACCAAGCCCTCGAAGATTTGAAGGTAGAGAACAGTCTCGCTCATTTGCTTCAAATGATAAAAGACCAACAGTTACCTTCTCAGAAAATACTAAGAGTCAGTCAAACTAGAAGCAGCTGAGGACGAGGGTCTGTCTTCAGCTGATAGTTCTGAAAAATTTTGTGCCGATTGTGTCATGGCCCAAATGAATGCCGATTTGTCAATAAATTCTCCTCGTGTATTAAAGTACAATTTGGAAATTTTGTAACCAAAGCATTAGTTGATACTGGTGCTCATGCTTCACTGATAAGTGAACATTTTAGAAGGTCTGTACCCAATTTGAGAACAACCCCATTGATTAAAGAGTTTGTTTCACTAAAAACAGCAACAGGTGAAAGTATGGATGTTTTGGGTATTTTGCAAACAGGTTTTATTGGGTGATGATTCCTATACATACAAATTTTATGTGGTGAGACAGTTGCAACAGAATGTTGTGCTAGGACTAGATTTCTTACAGGAACATGGAGTTTCAGTGATCTTTATGACAGGTGTTTTTAAAATACCAAGGGATAACAAGACATATTCTTTGTTCCATGTGAAAAGTGTTTCATCTTTATTGGGTAATGCAAGTGTATATGATGATATTATTGTACCTGGTAACACAGAGATGAATGTAATGGTTAGAGTTATAGGTTCTTTTTGTGATATTGATGATGGTCAAGAGGTTGTTTTTGAACCGTCTGATAATGTTTCTGACAGATACGGTGTAATACCAGGCCGTACCTTGGCTGTGGTTGATGAAGGAAAGATTCCAATTTTGCTGATGAACGTTACCTCTGAATCAATTCAATTAGGTGCAGGGATGTCATTGGGACAAGTGTTCTCCCTTTCAGGGAATGACAAAGGTCATTATTCAATATCAGAAACTAGTACAAAAGAATCTGAGACACTAAACATTTTAGATTGTCCAAAAATTCAAATCGATTTGTGTAGTTCAGATTTGACTACAAATCAAAGATGCGAAGCAAAAAAGTTAATAAAGCAGAGGGCTTATAGAACTAATCCAAAGGTTAAGGAGGAGATTAGGAAGCAGTGTGACAATTTACTTCAGTCTGATCTTATTGAAGAGAGTTATAGCCCTTGGGCTTCACCAATTGTAATGGTCAAAAAGAAAGACGGTAGTTATCGATTTTGTGTAGATTACAGAAAATTGAGTAATGTTACTATCAAAGATTCTCATCCATTACCTAGGATAGATGATACCATTGATGCATTGTCAGGTAGCACATTGTTTAGTACCGTGGATTTTGGCAAGTTGAAATGGACGAGGATGACAAAGAGAAAACAGCATTCACAACAGGTGATAGACTGTATCAATTTAAGGTTATGCCTATGGGTTTAACTAATGCACCTTCAACTTTTGAAAGATTGATGGAGATAGTCTTGCATGGTTTACACTGGTCAAAAGTTTTAGTATATATTGATGATATTATTGTGTATGGTAAATCATTTAAAGGTAAGATGGAGAATTTGAGAGAGGTTTTCACTCGTTTGAGAAACGCAGGGTTGAAATTGAAACCATCCAAATGTCACTTTTTCAAGAAAGAGGTTACTTTCTTAGGGCATAACGTGTCTGGAGAAGGCATAAAGCCGGACTCTAGAAATACTGAGAAAGTTAAAACCTGGCCAACGCCAAAGAATGTTACTGAGATTAGAGCATTTTTGGGATTGTGTTCATATTACAGACGTTTTGTGAAGAATTTTTCTAAGATAGCTAGCTCATTGCATGATTTGACAAGAAAGGGAGTTGCATTTATCTGGTCTGTCGAATGTGAGAAAGCGTTCTTATATTTACGCCAAGCTTTGACAAACCCGCCTATTATGGCATTCCCAAATTTTGATGAACCATTTACCTTGTATACCGGTGCTTCTCAATTTGCCATTGGTGCAGTGCTAACTCCGAAACAGGATGGTAAGGAAAGAGTAATAGCTTATGCTAGCCGTTCTTTATCCAATACTGAGAGGAAATGGTCCACTTTTGACAGGGAATTATGGGCCATAGTTTGGTCTGTAAGGTATTTCAAACATTATCTCAGTCATAACCAATTCTTCATTGTGACTGATCACAAACCCCTTTTGGGACTGAGGAAAACTCCCATTGAAAATGATGGCACGGGTAGACGAGCACGGTGGGCAGTTGAATTGGATCCCCTAAAATGGGTGATTATGCACAGAGAGGGAAAGAAACATGGCAATGCAGATGCTTTGTCTAGATTACCAGAAGTTTATGACAAAACAGTTGTGAAAAATGAGGAAACAGGGCAATCTCCTACTTGTGAAATTGAAAATGATGTTAAGCATGATGATGAAATATCTTCAGTATTAATCTCAGATAGCATTGCAGAATCGAATTGTGAGAATGATATTGCTGTGTTGCAGGATACTGACCCTGTACTGAGAATTGTGAAAGAATGGGTTAAATGCGGTTCTAAACCAAATTTAAGAACTGGTGTGGAAGATTCCACTTTGAGGAAGTTTTGTAAAGACTTTGAATTATTGAGTATAGTTGATGGCGTGCTATGTTATTCTCCAAATGATGCAAAAGATGAGAATATAAGGATTGTAGTACCATCCTGCTTGATTAACAAAGTGTTGCAAAATTTACATGGTTCTCCTTTAACAGGTCGTTTTGGTGAAAAGAAGTCAAGGTTGAGAGCTGTGGATCAATATTATTGGCCAACAATGCATTCTGATATTAAGGATTGGTGTAGAAATTGTATTGCTTGTGAATCTAGGAGAAAACCAAATCCTCCATTGAAAGCTCCTATGCAGTGTGATAATTCTACCACACGTCCTTTCCAACGTATTGCTGCTGATATCACAGAATTACCTAGCACATTAAAGGGTAATAGGTATATTTTGGTTGTTAGTGACTATTTTACCAAAGTGAATTTGTATGCTCTTCCAGATCAGAGGGCAGAAACTGTTGCTCAATACTTATTTGACCAATTTATTTGCCAACATGGTATTCCAGAGATAATTCACACTGATCAAGGTAGACAATTCGAGTCGCACCTGATTAAGGAACTGTGTGACAGATTGAGGATCTCTGAAACTAGGACCACTCCCTATCATCCACAATCAGGTGGTCAAGTGGAACGGTTCAATCGGACTTTGAAGAATGAGTTAGCCAAAAGAATTAATCTTTAAAAATAATATATTTTGAAGTGTTTAGTGTATAAATAATATACCTTAAGGTGTTCAATGTTTTATCCCTTATGGGATTTATTTATTAAGCTGAGTTACATTGTTATGATTGTTTATGACTTGAAGTTATATTTAAGTTTTATAAATTGGTTTCATGGTCCTTGGTTCCAGAATTATCAAATCATAATTCTGGAAGATTATTTAATTATGTATGTTACGAATGTACGTCTAAGAATTGATGACGCCAGCCCTTTGGATATTTGATCTAAGTTTGCATGATAATCACATGTCTGTCACATGCACATCAGATGTTAGGCTTCATCTGCATACATTTACATACTTCTATACTTTTGTCCAATGGGTAAGCTTAGTTAATCATGGGACCTTTGACATCCAATCACCGACACAACATTTTCCGAGACCCCTACCGGAACTTCGCCCCTGGACCCCACTAGGGGCGCTTAAGCTGGACCCCACGCCGACAAGCTTTGCGCTCGAATTCAATTCAATCCCCCACTCCAATATGAAAATCCTGGCTACGCCACTGACCTCGGACAAGACTTAAGTACTGTTTACAATGTTTCAAAACAAATTTGGATATTAATCCTCCATTTCTTTTTATTTATTTTTTCGATTTAATATGCGAGTCACAACAAGAGGCCACTCCAAAAGATTCCGTCCATGTAATGTTAGGCTTGATGTGCGTAGGTTTTCTTTTTCTTCTCGAGAGTTTGGAGAACATGGAATCTGCTCCCAGAAAATGTTGTGTCGGTGCCGTCGTTCAAGAAACGGCTATATATAGATATATATATATATATTATATATGTATATATATATATAACCCAATTGGCACATGAAAGCAGCGTTCTTTATCTTTTGGAAATGTTTGCTGACCCTTCCGAGTTTATGTTATTATATATATATATATACTGAATTCATTCGGATCGCGCAGAGCGAAAACCGAATTGTGAAGTCAGTTTTGGTGAGATTTGGAATGCAAACTAATACAAAGTGTTGTTGCATCCAAAATCCCTAAAAACGAAATTAAGCTTTAAAATAAGCCCAACTTTAATTAAGAGAAGAAAATTTAAAATTGTGAAAGGGATCAGACGCTGGCGAGTCCAGGGGCTTTTCTATGGGGAGGGGGGATGTATACCCGACGGATAAGTGCACAAGCACTTAACGAGGAAACAATTGGACAGAATCTCCATATTCCCTAGTGTTATATGGGATTTTCATCAATGAGTTACAAAAACCTATCACTGGCAGTAAATATTGTGTTGGCCCAATTTCCTCTATCTGTGCATTGGTTAATCCATTTTTAGAGAAAATGGGTAGCAAACGTAAACTGAGATTTTAAATTTTCGGGAATTTCATGGCCAATTTTCGGGATAGTTCCCCAAATCGGGAACTTTACTTATTTTCCAGACAATTTTCCTCGATTGAAAAAAAAAAAAATCAGGCAATTTCGTGTTTTTTTTTTCAAGAATTTTTTGACAAATTATCATCAATATTTCGAAGCCTTTCTATAATTTCCGGGCAATTTTTTTCATTTTCCGGCAATTTCCTTCACTATTTGTGCAGTTTTTTTTATTTGGAAGGGTGGGGGGGTGGGGAACCAATTTTCGGGAACTTAAAATTCATTTCGGAAATTTTCTTCCATTTCCAGGCAGTTTTTCGATTTGGAGGAAATTTACTTTAATTATCTGGAAATATAACAGTCTGGCATGATTCCGACAAATCACCGATTTAAGAAATAAATTTTACCTCTGCTTGACTATATAAATCTGTGCCGAAGTATATTGTCAACATGCCGAGTCGAGAGGGTATGCTTGACCCGGATATCTAGCTGAGCCGGGCATGAGTCTGCTGGACTCTGGGTATCCGGCCGACAGGCTGCCGCCCCAGCCTCCGCCTCGTACGGCCATGAGGGTACAAAGTCTTAGGGAAGTGGAGAAACAGCGAGAAAGGTACTCCGTGGCAGATAAAAGAATACAAGTTTTTCGATTTGGGGGAAATTTCCTTCAATTATCGGGAAATATAGCCGAATCGGACATGGTGCTGACAAATCTCTGATTTAAAAATTACATTTTGCCTCTGCCTTACTATATAAGATTGGTGCACAAGTATCATATTATTAACATCATGTAGAGTCGGGAGGGTACGCATGACCCAGATTTCTAGCAGAGTCTGGCCTACTGGGGGCTACCTTCCCCCAGTCTCCTGCCGCGTGGGGGCTACCTTCCCCCAGTCCCCTGCCGCGTACGCACATGATGGTGCAGAGTATACCCAATCTTCGGCGGGGCATAATCAGTGGCAAGGGTTCCAAAAAAAATTCTTCAGATTTTTATATTTTTTATTTTAATTTTAGAACCCAAATTAACAGCTTAAAGGTGCTCCTCGAGTGAAATTGGATTTATTTGCTTGATGTTTGTGCAGGTACCGTGGCTTTGTTCAATCTGTCAATGAAAAGATAATTAAGGGGGTTAAATTTTAAAGACAACTTTTCTATCTCTGTAAAGGGACACATTTTAAACTTTACAAAGATTGGGGGAGGGGTGAGGTGGAGTACATACATTTTATGTCATGACAATGACCCAGGTCCAAATAGTAAGTTTTAACAGCTATGGCCCCATTGCAAAGATGCCCACTATAATGAAGTTTGGGTGGCTCGCACACTATACAAAGGTCCTATCTTAAAGAACTTTTTTACAAATTATAAGATGCGAGATCAAAGGTAGGCAGAGGCGCATTTGAAGAAAGCGCCTCTTGAAACATGGACGGGATGAAACTCAGTGTCGTTTTCATTCGGTTCGAAGGACACTCTTAATGAGTTAAACAAATATTACGCAATTATTCTGCCACTTGGGGTAGTTGAGACAATTTAACAAAAAATGCTTTAATTCTGTAAAAACTTAATATTTGAACATCACGGAGTTCTTACTTGGATCAATTATACCCTAAAAACTGGTTTAGATTTCATTTAGTGCAGAATTCGTAAAAATAGCACCATTTTCAGCAGCGTAATTCCGAGTGACTCAAAATCTTGCCAACCATTAGCGTAACCTGCTACCTCCTGCGGTTAACGCCATTTCCATTCATCAGTGCAATATATGCGAAAGGGCTCTTTGTGGCTAGAGGTCCGGAGTTATGCACCATCGAGTATACTTACGTAAAGCAGGGAGTTAGATGGCAACTCCCTGCGTAAAGCAAACACGTGCAGTGCGATAAATTATCTATTTGTTACTTATGAATATACAACAGTACAAGAAATACACTTTACAATTTGTTATGCCTAAAACTCCAAAGACATAACATTGATGTTCTTCAAATAAAAACTCTCCTCGTTTTGCCGTTATACGGGGAGAAAGTTGTATTGTTGGAATGCTTGCTCTTGATAGCTGATGAAATAGAGCGTCAATTTCGATGTTCTCTGGTTAAATCTAACATTTTGTCCAAATAAAACAAATTTTACACCTTTAGAGCATTTTTTTTTTCAAACGCGAAGTGGAATAATTCAGTGTGCAAATAAACAGACTGGAAATTGCAAACCGACACATTTTTTAAGTATGAAAAAGTGCAATCATTATATAAGGTTGTTGGGCCTCCAACTTTGTAGGAAATTCATAATATGGGCCTATGCGCGCGAAGCACGTGAAATTTAATCGTTTTAGAGCGATATTTGTGTTATTCTCTTTAACAAATTATAGATCAGATATACATCTATAATCTTTGTAGAAAAGTGTTTGTCAATGTTTCAAAGGACATGCATGCTCTAAAAAAAAAGGCACTTGTTCTTTTTGAAAAAGCGACGTGGTATTCCTTTTGATAAAATGGCACTTTTCCTCTCTGAAAAAGGCACTTTTCCTCTCTGAAAATGGGCACTTTTAAACTTTTGAGAAGAAAAGTGAGGGGGAGGGACGTTCCCCCACTGCCCTCTGTTCCGCTTCCTATATACGTGCCCAACTTGTGCGTAAATGGTATCATTCAATGTCGGCCACTGGTTTGCACATTTTCGTCGAGCAAATTTGTCTTACACATGGCAGCGCTCGGAACAGTGGCGTCGTCTGGGTGCCCAGCAATCAATGGGAATAGAATATTATCTAAGCTGCAGAATATATATTATAGTCCAAGAGGATATTGGAAAGGTGAAAGCCAGGGAAAAAGTTAACAAAATAGGCCGAATATCAGAAAAGAATATTATCCAAACAAGCATCAAATTTACCCGCTGATTTATTAGTTTTACCTCATTTTAAAGTTGGTGGGAAAATATGCTCTTACCATGATGTAGCAAGCAGATATAAAGAAGCTGAGCCTTTAACAAATAAAGCAGCAATTCCAAGTTGTAAATGCATTCGAACAAATTTATAGAAGAAGTCCTCTGTAATTTCCTAAAACTATCAAAGTAGATCCTGGAAAAGAGTTTATGGCTAGCGTTACTACTTTAATGAATAAAAACAATTTTACTATCAAAGAGAGGAAGTAGGAAATCACAGAGCACAAGGTATTGTAGAGGGATTTAATAGAACATTGGCAGAGAGATTGTTTGCACATCAATATACCAAAGAGATGGCTTCAGGTGGTTCTGAATGTTCAAAATAGTGGGTTAAAAAGCTGCCCAATGTCATTAAAGCGTTGAATAATGAAGAAACAAGATTGATTAAGTTGAAACCTAAAGAAGCTATTAAAATGAAATCAGTTCAGCAGACCCAATCATTACCCTCACAAAAAAAAAAAAAAATCGCGAAGTTGGTGATAAGGAAACATTGTTTGAAAGTGGTGCTCTAGTTCGATACTTCTATACTCCTGGGGAAGCTGAGAATTATATTATAAAAGAAAAATCAGCCTATAGTATACTATATAGGATCTTCCTCCCCAAATGACTATCCCAAAATCATTTGTAAGAGAAGAACTACAGCTCCTCTTGCAGTCTTGACACAGAATTACCTCCCAAAAATAAGTTCCGTAGCTCTTAAGTAATGTCCTGACGGAGGGTCTATTTAAGAAATATTTTACACATAATTTTGACACAGGCTTTATGTCCTGGCGGACGGACTAAAGGTATTAGGAAGTAATTCCGTATTAGGAATAACTTCCTAATACGGCCTGATGGATTTCACAAGTGCTGTGCTACAAATTGTTAAAGGATTAGTTCAGGTGTCAAGCAAGTCCATCTTATATGAAAGAGGACTTCAAGAGAAACAAAATAGTGAAGAAATCATTCAAAAATCTTATTTCATTAAGGAAATATTCAAGTTTAAAGTTTGGTATCATTTCTGTAGAAACGACTGAAATCAGACTAATTGTGACTGTCTCAGATTCTTTAAAGCTTTTACGTATTTAAAAAAGGTCATTCAATTTGTTCATTATTTAAATTATTTTTCTTCAAACTTTCTTCAGATGGTATATTATAAATACACTTCCTAGATTCAGTTTTATTACTTTTTTGACATATCCCATGGTTTATAAGCCACAAAATTGCAGGACAAAAGACTGAGGCTGTGACATCACAACTAGCCTGATTTCAGTCATTTCTATACAAATGATACCAAACTTTAAAAATCTAGGTATCATGTTTGAACCTTGTATGAATATGAATTCCCAGATCTCTTCAATATGTCGTACTGTTAATTTTCATTTGCGTAATATTTCTAGAATCGAACGGTACATTGATCAAAATACTTGTGCTCATGCAGTGCGATCTCTCGTCCTTTCTCCGCTGGATTATGGCAACTCCCTGCTTGATGGCGTATCACGTGAAAACCTTCAACACTTGCAAAGACTTCAAAATCGTGCAGCGCGCATAATTTTTTGTGTTGATTGACGTACAAGCGCTCCCCCTCCCTTTGCGTGTCCTTCATTGGTTGCCCATCCAGCAGAGAATCGATTTCAAGATCGTACTGCATGTGTACAACTGCATTAAAAAGAATGCGCCTTCATACCTTCAAGAATTGCTGCATATTTATAAGCCTGGACGCGTTGGTCTAAGATCCGCCAACAAGGATGTCACCCGCCTTGTGGTGCCAAGAACTAATCGTGTCGGTGGGGACTGCGCCTTTTCTGTCCTGGGACCACGTTTGTGGAATAATCTACCCATTGCAATCCGTCAGGCTCAAACTGTTTATACTTTTAAGAAGGCCCTTAAGACTTCTTTTATGTTTTTTTATATTGTCCTGCAAATGTTTTAAATTTGTTTGATATTGTATATTAAGAGTTTGTCTATGTATTATCAATTTTATTGTAAAGCGCTTCGATCCACGGGAGAGGCGCTATATAAATAACTGCAATAATAATAATTAACGGAATAAGATTTTGCAATGATTTCAGTACCATTTTTGTTTCTTTTGAAGTCCTCTTTCATATAAGATAGACTTGTTTGACCACTGAACTAATCTTTTAAGTAGTTGTCCTAGCGGACAGCCAGATGTATAATTCAAACAATCCGGACGGTAGCTTAGTAATAATTATTATTTTTTCTTTGTATTCTGTTGAACCCTCCATATTCATAGCACTCAATGAATTTTTCTTTAAATAATAATATATTTTACGGTCATAATTTACAAATATTCCCTGTGCCATGGGGGCTACATAAATCTATATATGTTTGTTCATTTTTTCCTATCAGTTTTTTTTCTTAAGTTTATTTCCTATAATTTTTACCAAAATTATAAATAAAACATTCATCATCATTAATAAAAATATACACTGGATCACAATCAATATGGAGAGGTATTTCTTCATATTTTAAAATTGTATGATTAAAAATCTGATATATCCATAAAGAGCCTCACCATTGTTTATAGAAATAGAAGAAGCTACAGTAACATAGAAAACCCCATTACCCACATATGAAATTGTAACTGATTAAAGTTTTTCGGCATTTAAAATGCTATCAATAGCTACTCTGTAAATTGTAATGGTACAGTGCATCAATTGGCGCATTTATCAAAACAAAGATATGGCGGGAAGTTTCATATTTACTTTTTACGTGTGTCATTAGTGCACTGCACCACCAGTCTACGTCTATCCATGGAGGTACCACTTTAGAGGTCTAACGGATAATTAATCAGGCTAGTGCAGCTGCAGTCAATCATCATTCAGTCAAGATTTCAGCATTGGTCTGGCCTTACGTATGTAACATAAGCTACAAGTCGGCACTTTCAATTTAAAGATTTACTGCGGTCTTAATTGTCTCTTAACTGTGGAATTCGTGCACCTGGCCTATTTTCACTTCGGGCCACTTGACAACGCAGTCGGGTAGTGCAAGGCTGCGTTAAAATTCAGGGAGTCTAATTCCAACGGTAAGATTAGAAACTGTTAATGTTCTTATGACGTTAGTAGGCTATACTAATTAATGGCATTAGTAATGTTTAGTAAGATAAACATCTCACTGTCAGGCCTAAGCCCAACACACTAGGGCCTAGGCCAGAGGCCCTAATTAGTACTTGCAATACTGTGTTGTGTAGGCTACAGCTGATGCATATGCCATGGCCACAGTACATGGTCGACAACAAGTCATAACTAATGTTAGGCCATTAAATACTAGCGCTAACGTTAGTCCTAAAGTGAAGTTACAGTCAGATTTTCATGGGGAGAACCTGTTCAACTTCAAGTTGTTGGCTATTCAGCTCAAATTGGTTGTATCTAAACTTTAAGCTAGTTTTATTCTTATTAGTCTTAATTTTAGAGTCTTTAACGCTAGAATCTTTAGCTTACTAATGTTAGTAGGCCCTAGTTAGTCAGATAACATCTTACTGTAGTATACGCTATACCCACTACATGGCTGGCAGTGCTATACACAGTCAGAAAACGCTACATGTAAAAGCCCTACTGCTGCATTGGCTTATCATAGCGTAAATGAATTTTGACTACGCGCTAGAAAAACTAGGCCTTTTCTGCGATGATCGCAGGTCAACTTTTATGTCATGCATCACTTTAACGTAGCTAGTATAATACAAAATAAATAGATATATACAATGATACTATATTGAGGCGTTCACTTCCTTTTTGTGTGCGAGTTTAATCAAGAAAATTGCATTTTGTATAAGAGCCATTCCTACTGACTTATGTTTCAAACAGCGCCTTGGACAATAGAGCGATGATGAAGTCAACTTGCATATAGCATTAAATGAAATACTGCACGCATTTACTGATGACCATTTTCAAATAGCGGTGCCAGCGCTTTCAGGTGATACATGCACTAAATGCGTACGCATTTCCCAAAGTGAGGAATTTGCGAAGCAATTGGAATCTCATTTCTTCCGTAATTTACATGTTTTTTTTACGTACAAAATGTTCATTATTTCATTTGTAATTTAAAGTTTCATGAAGCTAATGCATTCAAAATCATAGCTCTTAAGTAGTTTTGAGAAGGGTTGTCATTTCATGATTATGTTATTTGTTGTCTCAGTGGTTTTCAACACTATGCACCTTTAAAATGGGTGACACACCCCCGTGATGCACCCCTCGGTCACCTAGGTGACTGACAATTTTTTGTGAAATGAACTTGCCCAAAATCAATCGCCTCTCTACAAAGTCAATGGGTCTGAACTAAATTGACCCACCCCAGAGTCACTGGTGACTGACAATTTGGTACAATGACGCACATGTGAGCCACTATTTCATATGTCAATGACTCGCTTTTGGCTGACATTGCCGGGGGTAGTAGGGGTGAGTCATACAACTGACAAGTACATTACGAGTGCATTGTCTCACTCAATATGCAAGTATTGTCTTGCAAGTAGTGCCCTATGGAGTGAAGGTGTTTACCTCACTAACTAGTACTAGGCTAACATTAGTGACAGTGTCCAAGGCTGGGTAGGCCTAGCCTGCTCTAAAGTCGCCACCCATCTGCTTTGATTGATTTGTTTCCTCGCGCTACTCTGGCACTGTATAGTAGCACAAACTTCTTCCTATCTCTTTAAGACTTATATCACTGCATTTGGTACTAAAAACCTTGTATGATCTAAAATTCCACTGGACCATTTGGGTCCCAGAAAAACAGCTAGCATTTTACTGCAATATATGAAAAATACACAAGTATTATATGCTCATATTGGTCTTTTATTAAAACCAACAAAAAATAGTATTCCCGTGGGAAATAATTTTGTAGAGGTTGGTTCCTACATACATTTACGTATGTTATGAGGGCTAACTTTGAAGCGTACCTTTGGAAATATAAGTAATAATCAAGAAATTAGCCAATTTGCATTTAAATATTATTGGATTCATTCATTTCACTATTCTATAGCATGTAAACACATTTTTCAATTGAAAAATAGCCTTTGCCATTCAATTGAGGTAAATATCTTTAAAACAACCAGAAATCTCTGAAAACCATGCCCCCTCCCCCCCTAAAAATCAGTAACAATTATGCTATGAAAATGCTATGCTATGCTATAGAAATAGCCAATTTAGTCTCTGCTTTGCTGGACTATGAAAAATAACTTTTATAACAACTTTTAAGTGCAAAGTCATTACCTTCGTCAACTAAAACAATGTAATTTAGTGACGCTTTGACTAGTATTAGGCTAACATTAGTGACTGTGTCAAAGGCTAAGTAGCCCTAGCCAAATCTTTCCTGGCTTTAAGTTGCCACCCATCTGCTTTGATCAATCTGTGTCCTCACTTTACTCTGGTGGTAGCATGGAACTAATTATTTGCCCCATTTAAGCCTGTGATGAAAGAGACAAGTTCGGGGTCCTTTTTGTATCAGAATGTTATAGATTTGTGATCTTTCGTGGTTTTTCAAAAAGTACCTTCTAATATCTCTGGATGAGGGTACTTTCAATAGGGGGTCACCAGAGGTTTGGGGCCCCTTTTTCTTAGGCTGAAGTGAAGAACAACCTCACCAAATCACTCAAATTTTGGTGTAGGTCCATGGTAAAATACTTCCCTATGAAACTTTTACTGAAACAAATCTTGTCAAGTTTGGATATGCATAGTCAAGTCCTATCCTTTCTCTACCATTCCTGAAATTTTCAACTTCTCAGTTCGAAAATATTTGTATTACCTTTTTTCTGGGGGTTCTCATTTTTGGATGGCTGAGTGATACCTTATTAGTTCTGTGCTACCAGGAAGCAAATTTGTAACAAAAATGTAACCTACCATCAGGTGACTTCATACGCGCGAGAAGATAACGTGATTCAAATTCTATCATGTACCTTACAAAGTTACAGACCACAAAATTTGATTCAGCCAACTTACTGGACTCTTGTTGTTTACGTCATAAGTACAACATTAGAGGGCGCCCTTTCACAATTGTCAATTCATTTCGGCCGTCCACAGATTTGTCCTAATATTTCCTCAGAAATCCTAAAGTTTTTTCAGAATTCCTTAGAAAATGTTAAAGTTTCTTCAGAGTTCCTCAGAGGAAGTTAAAGTTTCTTCAGATATCCTTATGGAAGGTTAAATTTCCTTATAAAATGTTGAAGTTTTTCAGAGGGACTTAAGACAGGAATAAAGACTAGTTTCCTTAAAAAGTCTACAAAACATTTGATATTTTCTAAGAAGATAACTGCGAAATGATTTAATTTTCCAATATTCTTCAGAGATCCTCAAGTCTCTCTTGTAGCACTTAAGATTTAAAATCTTTAGAATTCTTTAAAATATTTGGGCACAAACAGTTGTATCAGGCATGATTATTAAACTCCACCTTTATTATTGTGGTCATTTGCATAAAGTTTCTACAGTATATGACCTGACCAGACTTTTTATTTAGTATGCTTAGTCAGGAAATGTGACAGGATGTGATTGCATATGGACATAGGGAGGGATGCCATGTGGGGCATGAGTGGGGGTCATGAGGGACATATGATATGATATTTACCATATTGTATACACCAAGAGCTATATTAGGCATAATTATTTGACTCCACCTTTTTTTCTTACTCAAAAACTCATTTGCATATAGGTTATTATATGAACTGACACTTTCATACATAGTATGCTCAATCAGGGACTGTTAGCTAGGATGATACTTCTTATGGGATGTCATGTGAGACAGGGTGGGATGCCATGTGGGATGCCATGTGGGACATGGGGTGGGATGCCATGTGGAACAGGGTGGAGTGCCATGTGGAATATATGGTGGAATGCCATGCAGGACATAGGGTGGAATGTTTTGGGATGGAATGTCATCTGGGACATGGGATGTCATGTGGGACATGGTGTCCCACCCCATTTCAACAAGTCATTTGCATATAAGTTATTATATGAACTGACACTTTCATACATAGTATGCTCAATCAGGGACTGTGATATCTACATGTAGGATAAGACTTCTTATGGAGCCTATGGGATGTCATGTGGGACATGGGGTGGGATGCCATGTGGGACATGGGGTGGGATGCCATGTGGAACAGGGTGGGATGCCATGTGGGACATGGACAAGTAACACAGAGTTTGACAGCTTGGGATGTCATGTGTGACATTGGGTAGGTTGCCATGTGTGACATAAGGTGTGACAGAGGGTAGGAGGCTATGTGGGTCATAGGGCATGGGGACATGGGATATGATGCCATGTGGGACATAAAGTAGGATGTCATTGGGAGGGATACCATGTGGAACATATGGTAGGATGCCATGTGGGACATCAGGTGTGAAGCCGCTGATGCAGGACACATGGAGGTATGCTATATGGGACATAGGGAGGGATGTCATATGGTTGGAGAAATGTGGGACATACATGTAGGATGCGATGCATGTGGGTCATAGCGTGGGATGCCATGTGGGACATATGGTGGAATGCCATGTGGGACACTGGTGGAATGCCATGCGAGACACTGGTGGAATGCCATGTGGGATATATGGTGGAATGCCATGTGGGACAAGGCATGGGATGTTCTGTGGAACATATGATGAAATGCTACGTGGGACATGGGATGTCATTTGGAGATATGGTGGAATGCCATGTGGGACATGGAGTGAGATGCCATTTGGGACATGGGGTGGGATGCCATGTGGGTCTTAGTGTGAGGTGCCATTTTTATAATCGGCCAGGTCATATGATTTAGGTGTCAATTTGCATGGGTATATGAACCATGGCGGTATTTACAGTTTTATTTTTTGAACAAAAATTTGTAGGTGGGAGTTATTTAAGGCCAAGAGGAAATAACCACCCATACAAGGAATGGCCCATCAATCATTCATGGGCTTTGCACAAAGTCCTCCCAAGCATATAATGTATATTTATATTTGGGCTCAGCCAAGGACTAATCTGATTTGCTTCACTGCACAGCATTTATGTGGCATGAGCCCCAGATAAATGACCTATTGTGTACAATGTAACAGTAGCAGGGCTGCTAACATGTGCAGTGTGAAGATGATGCAAGTTGGAATTAAGTATCGATTACCACCTGTGTTGGGTATGGTGTAACCAGGGACCTGCTATTTAGCAGGTCCCTGGTGTACTGTAACAATAGCTGGTTGCTAGTGAATGAATTGTGAAGAGTCTCTGGTGAAGAGTAAATGGTGTGGATTACCCTTGATTTTAGGGAATTGAGGGTGTCGGGTTGGAGGGATCTCGGGGCCAAAAATTCTTAAAGCCAATATTTTTGTGAAACCTATCACAGAAGTGGCGACTTGAAGGCAGGTTATGACCTAGGCCTAACAGTTAGGCATAAGTTACACCCTGATTTTCATAAGCATTCTGGCTAGTTACTTATGGAACCATTTAGGCGTAGGCCTACCATCGTTTGACCATAATTTCTTTCACTTTTAACTTAAGTTTAACCCCTTTCTGTATGCTGATGTTGTGTGATTGCTGTTGTTTACTGATCAGCGGCTGCATGAAGGTTTTTTTTTCTTCTAACATTAGTTAGGTCCTCAGTCTGTCAGAACAGGTTGACATTGGAATTGCCAACGACTACGAGGGTTGCTATAGATTGTTTAGCATATCCTAGCCATAGGCCTACAATTCCTGTTTTTAAAATTGATGTCTTGTGGAAAATTAATGATTGAAAATTAATTTACTTTTTGGATATTCTTATACCCATTAGGTTAGTCTAAAATAATACACTTTTCAAAAAAACTTTGTAAAGTCTTTACCTGTTTAGCACCACGACGGGATAAAGTTCTCTGATCATGCTGTGCTTGCCATCTTTCTTAGTCACCGCACATTTGTGATCACCTTTTAAACATCCGCAAATAGGTTTTACGATGTTTCACTGTACTGCAGGTTGATTTTTCTCTGACAACATTTTCATTGTTCTTATCATTTTATTAAATAGTTTTATTATAAAGAAAACTGTGTGCGAAAACAAATAAATAAAACATCAAGAAATGTTTAAATTATATAGCCTAGCCTAGGCCTAATTATAGTTTAGCTTTATTTTTGTCCTCAAATAATTAAAAACATATTACCCCCGCTAAAATATTATAGCAGTGTTTTGAAATTTGACCGTTCTTTGGAGATCTTGTCAGACAAGTTTTACGGAAAGAAAATTCCGTCCAGTAAACGATTCGATAAAAGTAACTAAAATCACTGTAAAAACAGTTTTTGAAGACATGGATGGGCATTGTGGTCGGAAAAAAAGTAAAACTGTTTCGTTTTGATAAAGATCTTGAAACAGATTTTCCTATGTTTTGACACAGCACTTAATTAAAACAGTACAGCATGGTATAGGTTGTTGTAGTACCCTTGGAACGGCCAATTATCACTAATGCACTTGTCAGCTGTATGACTCACCCCTACTACCCCCGCCAATGTCAGTCAAAGGTGAGTCATTGACATCTGAAAGAGTGACTTACATGTGTGTCATTTTGCCAAATTGTCTCCGGGGTGGGTCAGTTTACCTCGGACTCATTGACTTTGTACAGAGGTGATTGATTTGGGGTAAGTCATTTCACAAAAAGTGTCAGTCACCTACGTGACTGAGGGGTGCATCAATGTACATGTTTTGTCCACCCACTTTGGTGCAATGACTCTCCTTGTCCAGGGGTGTAGGGGTGAATCACAAAATTGACAAGTGTATAAGAGCAGCCATACTAACATCGCTGGCATCAGTCCAATGGTAGGTACTGTGGGAACTGATCTTATAGTCCACCAGTTTGGATAACGTGGTGTGGCCCTGCAAGCTGCTGTCACCCTAGGGGTCAACCTAGAGTGCATTTCGTGCACTAAATTTTAAAGATCTTTAGTGTGGAGCTGACTTCTTTCTACATAGTGGCGTAGCACAAGCTTTTTTAGTGTACCGGCTGGAAAAAAAGTAAGAACTTGTAGTACAGTTGTCCTAATATTCTCTTTCCCAAACACTACACACAATGAGTTTTTTACCTAAAATACCAATAAATCTCACAAAATGTACTATACATTATTATAAAACTAAATAAGTTTGAAATAATCACACTTGAAGACACTTTATCTTGTGCTAGAATGCATCGAATAGCGATGCAATGGCAGCCATTACTGAAATATTGTTTTCTTTGCTATGTATAGTTTTGTGTATTCCTGTATCAGTGACTTTATATTAAATTGAAATAGAATGCTGTCAAGAACTATTGCATATTCATTAGTTGTACTATAAGCCAATCATCTTATTTTAAGATTAAAAGTAAGTTTTGTCACAGCGGAAGTATTGTAGAAGCAAAATACTAAACAAGACTTAGTAAGCTTTCTCATAGTATTCTCATAGTACAGTCACTCGCTGATTGGTCGCTTGACTGTCTTGGTGTATGCAAGCAAAGGCCTCGTTGTTCTGTACGTTCCGCGTAGGTTTTTCATGGAATGCAATAAGATATAGGCCTAGTGTTATCTACTCATATAATTTGCTATGGGTTGCAAGTCCCTGAAACTTTCCATGAACGGAAAAATGATTGGCGTAAGACGTTTATCATTGGAGTCATGAAATTCCACCGAATGATATGCAATATTTTGGTTTTGATCTTAAAATTGCAGAAAAAAGGTGCACAAACTCTAGAAAGGTTATCTGCTTTAACACAAATATTATGTTCTTTTGCCTTTTCTTTACAGGTTTGTTTGTAATATTTCTGTGTTATATGGAGGTTTCTGTACAAGCACCAAGGATTCTCAAAGAGAGAAGGGAAAACATGAACCCAGACACTGATGAGGGTCTTAAAAAACCCAAACTTGAAGAGACTGATGAGAATCTTAAAAACCCCAAAGTGGAAGAGAAAAATCACAATGAGTACGAGTATCTGAATCTCATCAGACACATCATGAAGCACGGCAAGGTCAAAGGTGACAGAACAGGAACAGGAACCATAAGTGTGTTTGGGGCACAGTGCAGATACAGTTTAAGAGGTAAGCATAGAGGCTGCTCTGCCTCCCCCCTCCCTCCCTCTACAGACCCCTAGCTTGTTTTAAAAAGGGTACGGTGCTAGACTTGTTAAGGGGAGTCCAGGGGCCTCCTAAAGGCTCAATCCCATGGTGAAGAAGCTTTGGGATTTGAGCTGTAATTATACCCAGAATAAAATTAATCTGTCTGATAAGGACCATTCATGAGCCAAACAGGACAATTACTTACTCTGCTATCATTCTGTGTTCTGTATCCATGTAAGGTATTTCATTTATTAGGTTAATTAAGAGTTAAGTTTAAAAAATAAAAAAAATATCTATAGAAAAAAATGGTCACACTTTTTTCTTATGAGGGGCAGAGCAGACCCCCAGGGGACAGGGCGGACCCCCAGGAGCAGGGCGAGCCCCTGTGAAACAGCAAAGCTAGGGGTCTGCTCTACAAAAAAAGAAAAATGAGTTTCCGGTTAATCATTTGCTAAAAGAAATTCAGATAACAGCCCGTAAATATGATATTGTGATTTACAACAAAAGACTTCAAAATAATATCATAGTCATATCATTTTATCGAAAACTATAAAATTGACAATTTTTAACATTTTGAAATTTAAGGCCTTATAAATTATGCAAAATGAATTGTAACTTTGTGACATCACGAGAAAACATATGAAGTTTCTTATGATAGCTTATTGTTTTTTTAATCCTTCACTACAATATTGGTAGTTAAGAGGATGCAGTTGGACATGACCAAGAGGTGATGAATCTCCATCATACCCTGAACTGAATTTTCGCAGCAGAACACAGCCTGAGAATTTTCACTGACAGAAATTTCATTAATGATTTTAAGCTGCCTTCACTTTTATACATCACAGGCTTCTAGTTTCACTTTTTTCAGAGGTGCCCCAATGAGGGGTGCTCCACCCAATAAGGGGTGCTCCACCCAGTGAGGGGTGCTCCACCCAGTGAGGGGTGCTCCACCCAGTGAGGGGTGCTCCACCCAGTGAGGGGTGCTCCACATAGTGAGGGGTGCTCCACCCCGTGAGGGGTGCTCCACCCAGTGAGGGGTGTTCCACCCCGTGAGGGGTGCTCCACCCCGTGAGTGGTGCTTCACCCAGTGAGGGGTGCTTCACCCAGTGAGGGGTGCTTCACCCAGTGAGGGGTGCTCCACCCCACCCTGAGGGGTCCTCCACCCCATCCTGCCCCTTTTCACTAAGCACTCTACATTTTAATTACAAAAACATACTTTTGAGAACTATTTTGCCTTCTTTTCACACTGATTACAGTTCCCCAATATAAAGATGCAGGCACACTACTCGCTTTGTTGATTAAACTTGTGTCGCCCATCTTTGCAATGTATCTAGTCAGAGGGTTTTGACCAGAAATTTGTGACTTTTGGCAGATTTGAAGACTGAAAATTTACATTCAATTTTTCATAACTCTTTGCATTCCTGAAATAGAGCAATTTTGATTTTCATTGTTTTTACAAAAATCTGCAGTCAAAACTGGAAAATGTGAGCTGATGCGTAAATAATTAGTTCCATGAATACAAAGATGAGAAGAACTGTGCATGAATCACTTGTCATTTGCAAGAGTTATCAGAGGATATAAAGGAAATTTTCCCCAGATTTGTTGCTGATTGTGAAATTCTACACATAATGTATATGCACAACATGAGAACAGAAGGCATTCCCCCTCCCCCCCCTCCGTCCCCAGATCTACCGTTCCCATGTTTCTCATATTTTTCCCCCTGGAAATTGTGTGCTACCTACGGCTGGTATAATTTACTGCGAATCTTCATGATATTACTGGTGTTTTCTGGTTTAATATGAACTAAAACACTCAAACTTGATTTTCCCGATTTCCCACGAGTACTAGAGATCACGCCCTGATTGAGAATTGTACAGCTTCAGTATAAAAGAAGAAAATATGAAAATGCCTGCCAATAATTTGCATTTATGATACTTGCCCCCTCCACATCAAATACTTTTTGTGCATAGCCCTTTCTTACATCCCCAAATCTTTTCATTAATACATTAAGCTGGGTTTTTTTTTTTTTATTTAATATGTATGTTTTTCTGGAAGGTGTGTTCCAAAGTGTTTTCATTGTTTGGGACCTGGGAGAAAATTGAAGTTGGGTAACGTGGTTGGGTAATGTGGGTTGCTTGTGTACTTTTTAATAAGTAGGCCCATGCAAGACTAGTGTTCTTGTATATGCACCGTAACTCCTTGCCCCAATGTTTTGCTCTAGTTTCAGGAGCTTTGTGGGGGGTGCAGGGTGGGAGGATTGGGGGGATTCGATAGGTTGAGCTGCTCTTCTCTCAGTAGGTACCCTGGGAGTAGGCCTAGCGTATTTTACTGTACATGTCTCAAGGACCTTGTAAACATACCTGTGGCCATGCTGAAAAAAGGCAATACTTCATCAAAATTCCACGGATAAATTGAAAATCTCTTGGTTCAGGGTGACGGGTCGCCATATGCAGGATATCTGCCATGGGGTATGATATTCATGTTATTAATGACGTAATATGTGTTCTCATCAGCCAATTAGAAAGGTAATTTGTTAATGAAGTTTAAAGTAATCGTTTTATTTTCAAATATTGTTTATAAAATGTTCAAAGGCTAGTTTGAGGGAAACAAATAGGTATATATATATATATTTTTTGTTATAATTTGACTGGTAATGTTTTTTCTTGTTTGTTTGAATGTTATTAAATATGTAATGAGGCAGGTAGGGTAGGTCTACTCAACTCTTATGAACATTAATGTGCAAATGTTCAAAATTTGATAATGAATACAAAATGTATGTTACCACCATATATATTGTGGTGGAATTGACCTTCGCCCTCGAAAAACGTCAGTAATCGACCTAGACATGATATCACAACCCATTGGAGGACACATTATAATTTATTCAAAAAGGCCTATAACTATTGTTAGAAGCATAAATTTTCTGATATTGCTATGAAGTGATTTACTAATTGTCGCAATTTCTTTGTGCTGGATGTTGAAAAAATATTTGTTTTTATTTTGTTTGTTGAATGCAGTAAGAAGGAGGGTGGTACTTAACCTTTTTTTTTAACATGAATGTATAATTGTTGGAAATTTTGTTATGGTTACAAAATGTTTTTTCTCACTGTTATGGTTGAATTGATCGTCATGTCAGTAATCGAGCGAGACATGACACCACCCATTTGAACACACAAAATTTGTTCATAAAGGCTTATAACTTTTTGTTAGAAGCACTAATTTTCAGACATCGCTATGAAGTGCAAATCAGGAAACTCATTCAATTTTATATGTGTGTGTTTATTGATTGATTGAAATATTTGCCACAGAAAAGGCCAAAATTTAACATTTCACATTGTGGTGTGAAAAATGCCTTGCTGTTAGACTGCTGCTTTTGTCGCACCCCTACCCCTGAATTCATGTCTGTCAGCAACCCCACATATCTAAGAGAATCAACGTGCCCTTTTGCTGACACCGTGCCCTTTCTGGATCAAGCTAGGGGTTTGCGTCACAACTTTTTCATACATGAAAAACTCTTCAAACTTTGATTTGTTGTCACTAGGAAGCTATGGGTGCTTTTGACGTAATTTAGTGACTTTTCTGTTACAAATTGAAAGCTTTTTCTAGTGAATATAAAATCATATACCTTTAAACTTCATGTCCAAAATGACATCTCTATACTGAGCATACATGTACTGTATGTTTGATTGGGCAGTGGGCACCTGGAATCCTTTAATACTGGTATATGTAATACATTTCAATGTTTAAATGTTTAATTTTTAATTTTTTGAGGGTTCACAAGAGTGGGTTGACATGTGCTTTGTTAACCCTTAATCTACCACGCGGTGATATTATCACCATTTTGGGTTCCCCATCTTTGACTTCGCCTCCCGAGCGCATTTTCAAAAAAGTGCTGGTAGAGTAAGGATTAAGGAAGCCGTGACAAGTGTGCCAACTCGAAAAAACATGCAGCCCAGCGTGTCACTGAAGTGGAACGAGCCCGACTGTGCTGCTTGGAAGACAGAGGACCTTTCAACAAAAAGCCCCTGATGAACCCTTACTCTACCACGCAGCGATATTATCGCCGTTTTGGGTTCCCCATCTTTGACTTTGCCTCCAGAGTGCATTTTCAAAAAAGTGCTGGTAGAGAAAGGGTTAAGTAAGTTAATGTTTCAGGTGTCTTCTTATAAAACTATAAATCCACATATTTGTGTGTGAGTATTGGTACTGGTTATCATTATCTTAAATTAGGAAATTTGAAGGCATGAATATGCAAATAGAAACATGAATATGCAAATAGAACATGAATATGCAAATAGAACATGAATATGCAAATAGACACATAAATATGCAAATAGATACATGCAAATAATCATTTCAGCTGACCAAAATGGGTAACAAGACAAGCGAGAAATCAGCATAAGCATGGTAAAAAAAATTTTTTTTTTTTTTTTGTATCTGTGACACAAAAGTGTCTCAAGGCAGGTGCAAACGGGGTGGGATAGGGACGGACTGCTTTGATGGGTCTGGAGGTATACATACTAATTGATGGGTCTGGAGGTATACATACTAATTATGTTTGATATAGTTATATTCAGAGATGGCAGGAGGAATTCAGGGCAATGGGGCAGAAAAACCAGTGCGGGCACTTCCTTATTTAAGATATCTAATTATGAGGATCTGAATCGGGGGGAAAAAAGTAGGGTTTGCATTAGCAGCGTGATTGCGCGAATCTCACAATCAATTCTCACAATCCCGGACAAAATCAGGTGCAATGCGGGATGGTCGCACACAGCTACTAGAAGCTGCTTGCTAAGACAAGTTGAAATTCATGCTAAGCATTCAGTGATAGCATTAGGCCTCGAGTTAACGATATGAATTTTAACGACTACATGTAGACATGAAATATTTATGCAATTTACGGAAATAAATATAATTTAAGAAGAGTTTTACCTTTACAGTTAGTACAATAAAAGTAAAAGGTTATTTTTATCGGTAAAATAATTCTTATAACTTGCTAAGTTATGAATGGATCTCTTACGTACTTAAATGTATACAACGAAACATGACAGAGGCCTCGATGTATGTGGTGAAATTTGTATGTCTCCAACTACAGTCGTTTTCTGTAACTACGATATCCAGCAATATATACAATCAATATACTGTATTAGTAATGAAAAGAAATTTATTTATAAAGGCGACTAAATTTGGTGAATTGCTGAACATCTTGCAGAGGCATGTTATAATTTATTTTTATATTAACAATTGAAATTTCTAAACATGCCTCCAAACAAGAAAACATGAGAGAAATTCCCTACCAATTTTTTTTTTTGAGAGGAATTGCCCTCCCCCCAAATCCAAAAGCTACAGTAGTGGAACCCTGAAGAAGAGAGGTACTACATGTACATGCCTGCAAGGGTAGCTCTAAACTACAGCATCCCTTTCCCTGTCCACACCCTTATTGTCTAGGACAAGGGGGACAGCTAGCTTTGCTGTTTCACAGGGGTGGCTTGCTCCGCCCCTATGTGGGCCCGTCCTGCCCCTTGGGAGTCTGCCCTTTTCCTGGGGGTTCACCCTGCCCCTCAGAATTGTTTTCTTCTTTTCAGATTGGATTTTCATTTTTACTAAATAATCTTAATAAATTTCATAAATGAATACCTTACATGGATACAGAACACAGAATGATACTTAAAAATCTTAATTAATTTCATAATTGAATACCTTACATGGATACAGAACACAGACAGAGCATAGTAAGCAATTGTCCTGTTTGGCCCATGAATGGTCCTTATCAATCAAAATAGTTTCATTCTGAGGTATGATTAAAGCTACATGTAAAATCCCAGAGCTTCTTCACCAGGGGCTTGAGCTTTAAGGGGGCCCATGGACTCCACGTTAAAAAGACGCGGCGCTTCGTACGCGCATTAATGTGCCCCTCAACAAGTCATATCACCCTGACCCTTTTAGAATCAAGCTAGGGGTCTGGACATGTGGGGACTGGCATTAGAAAAATCTTCGAGAGCATTTTCAAGAGTTCCGCCACTCTCATGTGTAAATTTATGTTGTGAAGGATAAGTAATGTTAATTTATGTTATATTGCTTCTGTTTCAGATATGTGCTCTTTGTAATCATGTTGGTGAGTGGGAATAGAAGTAAATAAGTTAATAAATTTTATTTTTTCAGATCAATTTCCATTGCTAACAACAAAGAAGGTGTTCTGGAGGGGAGTTGCAGAAGAGCTGCTTTGGTTTGTCAGAGGCTGCACATCAGCCAAAGAACTTCAAGATAAGAAGATTCACATATGGGACGCCAACGGTTCCAGAGAGTTTCTTGATAACAGAGGCCTATCACATTATGAGGAAGGTACGTGTGATGCATGTAGATGACTGGCGGGTTGGGTAACTGGTAAAAATTAATGGAGCAAAAATCGCAGCACATTCTGGTCCCTAGAATACAATTCACTAAAATCGTTTCTGGCGCGACTTCTCAGAATTATGGTGAAAAATCTGGCAATCCTTACCCTTCCCACAAACATGAAAAAAATGGGTACATTTCTTCCCTCAGTGTTTGTCAAGCCCCTATTTAAGCTTCTCAGAGGGATACCCCACCCTGCCCCCATTGTCTCACACCTTTTCACAAATGTTATACATTTTGTTTTATTTAAATGGGCGGCGGTTTGCAAGTATTCCAATATATAATATACTCTTAAAGTTCGCCTACTTAAGTATCCTAACCTGACTGTGATAATGAAGATGATGGGCTATCTGTCTGGTCTGTCTGTCTGTGCAGTGGGCTACCGTTCGCTGGTATTTCAATATATAATCCAGTTCCGCAAAGAATGATGGTTCATTCCATGCCAATTCATTGGGGCCATGTAACTTTACCATCTCAGATTTGCTTGGAATAACGTATCTAGAACAACAACACCTAAATTGTATCCTCATTGCTGAAGGCGTTTCTGAGATATGGACGTGTAAATCTCAGCCAATTTTGCCATAATTTCTTGATCTCGGCAGCCATTTTGAATTTCCGATAAACAAAAAATCCCTCATTTCATTTTTTTACGATCCATTGTTCTAAAACTTGGCATGTTGGATTTGGGAGATGGGGAATTTAAATATGCCAACTAAAATGCTCCTAGGGCAAATTTTTACTCTCAATTTGTTTTCAGAATAAATTTATTCTTTTTTTGTGTGTGTAATGGTTCACTTTCAACGGGCTGTTACCAAAAAGACATTTTATGTATACACCTGGAACTTTGCATATTGTAAATATATTACCAGGAAATTCTCTGTACTTAAAGTGGGGGCCATTTTCTTTTTGTTTTCATTTTAGAGCATTTACAATCTCACAGTCAAATTGTTGACCATGACCATTTTTTGTGATTTTGTGGATTTTAAGGTATAGATATAACTTCTTAACCATGTGTAATACCACTAATACTACTACAACCTAAGAGGATGGTATATGGCGTAACAATATTTCAAATTGCAGAGCTGTAGGTTGGATGTTTTATTTTTGATAGCATTTTCAAAATGTCATTTTGTGATGCAAAGTAGTGATCTATGGGTGGATTTTGAGATGGTCATTATTTATATTTAAAGATGTATTATATCACAAATAACAATTGTTTCTGAAAATATTTTATGGTTTTCTAGTATTCAAAAGATATCAATTGTCTGCTGTCAGTAATAAAGAAACTGTTTTATTTTCAAAAAGGCACCTCAGTTTGAAATTGTTTTGAAAATGGCCAAATTTTGTGGATTTTTATATCTTTAATATAATTTTTAAAGTATATGTTGTACCTTTTAAGCTTACATCCTAAAACTATGGTATATGGAGTAACAGTATCTCACATATTAAAGCTCTAGATTTAATAATTGGTTTTTGATATCATTTTCAATATGTTATTTTGTCACACAATTTTCATGCAAAGGGATCAAAATGACCATCGGGTACATTCTGGAGTGGCCAAAGCAGATCTTAAGTGTGTTGTTATACATTAAGTGCCTTTTTGGTTGAAATTGAAAGTAAACCATTCCACAAAATTTTGTAAATTGTCTGAATTTTTGTTTCTGACAATGACAGTGAAGAGTTGCCCTGTGAGCATTTTAATTGCCATTTTGTTATATTTTTTTGTATTAACGGTATTTCGGTATAACGAAAATGTTCATTACCTACCATATCGGTGTAGCTAGATACCTAAAATTACTGAAATATTGGTATACCTCCAAACCCTATCGTGACAGCCCTTGTATATTGGTATATCTCCCAACCCTATCATGACAGCCCTTGTCAAAAACATGTCAAACAGTGTTCATACTAGAATTAAAAATAATAATAATTAGGGGGGGGGCCTTTTTTATTTAAAGGAGGAAATTTGAAGTGTTAAAATCATCAGACATCTTAGTTTTCTCTTGACCGTAACGTTATTACTCCTAAACAATTTAAGAAAGAAGAAAAAAAGGTTCATGCATTTATCAGTTGTCAATCTATTGCACTAGAAATGTCTCTTTATCATGTGTTAAGGTTTTTAAAGCCTTTGCATTTTGCTGGTCATTTATTACAGTATTACAGTTCTTGGAGATTACCGTGTGAAAAATTGGAAGCGAGACATATAGCTCCTAAAAATCACATCATTCCAATTCCCTGCATGTATCCACTGTACACAGGGCCTATTGTACATTACATTCACAACTGCAGGCAAACAATACTATTACATTGTATATTTCATCACGTTCATCCGATGAACACAATTTGTTTTGACCAACACAACGTCATCACCATCGAGTGACAGGCCTGTACTGGGCCTGTTTTTTGTATTCTTAATTTCTTTGTGTATTAGACGTCATTCATTTTTTGCAGGATTTTCCCTGATAAACAATTCTGTGTGATGGGTGTTATGATTCAGAAGCAATTTCTGGACTTCAGAATAATTTTTCTCAAATAGTAACTTGTATTATCCCAATGCAGTACCATCCAGTTTATTATATAAGCTAATATCCAGAAGGAAAAAGTCCGACAAATGCTCCAACAGATGAGACTGAGGCGAAACATGCATGACGGGTGTTACATAAAAACAGACATACACTGTAGGTTTTTCAAATTTGATGAATACATGTGAAACTCTGATGTTAAAAGAGCAATGAGCAAATTTTGATCATCAAAGATTAGGAATTCAACAATCTTAAAGAGGTTTGGCATTTAGATAATTGTGTGACGGGTATTACATTATATGTGATGGGTGTTACGGTGTCTGAAATTTCTATTGATCAGTTTTCATTTTTGACCTTTTGACCCTCGTTGTCGTGGTGCCGCTGAGCCCTCATCAAACAAATTAAACAATTAGAATAATCTATTTTGAATGTACTTTGATCTCTGTTGCACAAAAAAAGCTTTGAATTAAAAGCCTTATGAAAATACAAAGGATCACTATGTATTTATCTTTTGGGAATGTTATCACTGATTGTAACGAACACCATGATCTGTAAGGTTGTCACACCACACTATGATGTTCACACACTGCACTGTACTGCACTTTCAATCAATGATATTAGTACCTAAAGGAAGGTTTAAATGGCAGAAAGGCCTATTCTGATAAATAATGTATTTTAATTTACATCATTCCTAAAATCAAGGATGTCATTGACCTTTTTTTGTAGTGCATAATGCATATTTTACTTTATACATAACACCAGTCACATAATTTGTGACGGGTGTTACACATTTTGTTTTGTACCAGAGGTTTGTAATGTAGGTAATTTCATTGACAGGATAAAATTGATATAAAGATATTAATATAAACAAGGTGCATTGGAAGTATAATTTGTATGCACGGTCCCTGTAGACAGCTATACCAATTTTTCTTTTAGCATGTGACGTGTGTTACAGTGGCAATTACCCCACGCCATATAATAGGAACCTCTAGGAACAATTTAAATCCTAAACACAAGGTTTTAAAGGCTAGAACTGTAAATTAATGTACTTGTCTTTGTAAATCGTCTTAAGTTTTGAATGTCATGTACTTTCCTGTTATTATATACTGGAGGGGGCCTGGCCCCAATGATTTTTCTGGGGACCTCCCTCCCCCTCCTCTAATAAGAAGAGAAGAAAAATATTGATTTGGGTTTTTATTTGCTTAGGGGGCGAAAGTGCCATTTCCGAGCATCTAGAGGGTTAAAATAGGCCTATATGAACAATTTTAAGCTCGCTGGAATATATTTGAATGCACACCCACTCACTTGTCTTCTTTATGCCATGGGTCCCATAAGGCTGCAGTGCATCGTACTTTGTCTCTGGCAACATGTTTGGCTTCGATCGAAGATCTCCCTAGCTCCTGTATTTCCTTTACTACTGTTCCTCTTTGTGTCGTTTTTGGGCGTCCTGTTTTCCGTCTCTCTGGTTTCCATGTTAATGCTTTTATACAGTGTCAACCTGCCCCCTTTGGTCATTGACAACCTTCCCCTTTGGGTCAGTGTCAACCTGCGCCCCCCTTTTGGTCAGTGTCAAAATGCCCCTTTGGTTAGTGTCAAATTTCCCCTTTTGGGTCTGTGTCAACCTGCCTCTTTTAGTCATTGACAACCTTCCCTTTGGTCAGTGTCAACCTGATTTTTTGGTCATGTGTCAACCTGCCTTTTCGGTCAGTGTCAACCTGCTGTTTTGGTCAGTGTCAATCGGCCCCTTTTGGTCAGTGCCAACCCACCCATTCTGGTCTTTAAAACCTGCTCCCTTTTGGTCAGTGTCAACCTGCCCCCTTTGGTCATTGACAACCTGCCCATTTTGGTCAGTGTCAACCTTCCCCCTTTGGTCAGTGTCAACCTGCCCCTTTTGGTCATTGAAACCTGACCCCTTTTGGTCAGTGTCAACATGCTTCTTTTGGTCAGTGTCAACCTACCCCCTTTGGTCATTGACAACCTGCCCCCTTTGGTCAGTGTCAACCTGTCCATTTTGGTCAGTGTCAACCTGTCCCTTTTGGTCAGTGTCAACCTGCCCATTTTGGTCAGTATCAACCTGCCCCTTTTGGTCAGTGTCAACCTGTCCCTTTTGGTCAGTGTCAACATGCTTCTTTTGGTCAGTGTCAACCTTCCTTCTTTGGTCATTGACAACCTGCCCCCTTTGGTCAGTGTCAACCTGTCCATTTTGGTCAGTGTCAACCTGCCCATTTTGGTCAGTGTCAACCTGCTCATTTTGGTCAGTGTCAACCTGCCCATTTTGGTCAGTATCAACCTGCCCCTTTTGGTCAGTGTCAACCTGTCCCTTTTGGTCAGTGTCAACCTGCCCATTTTGGTCAGTATCAACCTGCCCCTTTTGGTCAGTGTCAACCTGTCCCTTTTGGTCAGTGTCAACATGCTTCTTTTGGTCAGTATCAACCTTCCTTCTTTGGTCATTGACAACCTGCCCCCTTTGGTCAGTGTCAACCTGTCCCTTTTGGTCAGTGTCAACATGCTTCTTTTGGTCAGTGTCAACCTTCCTTCTTTGGTCATTGACAACCTGCCCATTTTGGTCAGTATCAACCTGCCCCTTTTGGTCAGTGTCAACCTGTCCCTTTTGGTCAGTGTCAACATGCTTCTTTTGGTCAGTGTCAACCTTCCTTCTTTGGTCATTGACAACCTGCCCCCTTTGGTCAGTGTCAACCTGTCCATTTTGGTCAGTGTCAACCTGCCCATTTTGGTCAGTGTCAACCCGCTCATTTTGGTCAGTGTCAACCTGCCCCTTTTGGTCAGTGTCAACCTGCCCCTTTTGGTCAGTGTCAACCTGCCCATTTTGGTCAGTGTCAACCTACCCCTTTTGGTCAGTGTCAACCTGCCCCTTTTGGTCAGTATCAACCTGCCCCTTTTGGTCAGTATCAACCTGCCCTTTTGGTCATTGGCAACCTGCCCCTCTGGATCAAGCTAGGTGTTTGTTTGGCTACATCACTCCTGTTAAAGAAATAATACCTAACTTATGGAGCAAGTATGTATTTTTTTTATATATTTTATACCAGGTGACTTGGGACCAGTCTATGGCTTTCAGTGGAGACATTTTGGTGCAGAATACCAATCCATGCATGACACCTATGATGGGCAAGGAGTGGATCAGCTGGCTCAGGTGATTGAGACCATCAAGACCAACCCTGACGATAGACGGATTATAATGTCAGCCTGGAACCCTACAGGTTAGATGGTGTTCAATTACTGTAAACAGTCAATTTTGGAATTCCATATTTGAAGATACACCCCCCCTCCCCATCCATCTCCTTCTTCCACATATGTACAGACCGCTATAGCATACAGTCCATGAGTGAACATGGATATTTTGACCCAGATGGAAGTGAATTAACACCAGGTTTTTACCTTGCTCTCATTGAGAAGTGATCAGAGAGCGAGGCGGGTGATGAGGGGGCCATGCCCCGGAGACCACCATTTAACATCCTCATCCAATGGACATTAAACGTCGCCCAGTCATTGGCCTCTTCTCCCAAAGGTCGGATGGGGGAGAAGGTGTGATGTTGAAGACAAACCTCTGTGCTTGATGTCAGCATATCTTTCTGCATATCTGTGGAAAAATCCCAGATTATATCAAAGAGGATTGACTTGCTTGAACACTGAACTAATCCTTTAAAGAACTATGGACATCTAGCAGATTGTAGGTATGTGAAAGAGCATGGAATTCTGAGTAAAATAGTTTTTAAAATTTGTAAAAAGCTTATTTAGGTTTCAAGTTATGAATAAACAAAGTTTCATGATTCGTTAATTTGTCTGGAATTTGTGATATACCATTAAGGAACACATCTCAAAATCTTTATATAATTTTTTTTAATTCTCTTCTTCAAATTCAGCTACTTGTGAATTTCATAATGTCTTTTATAGATATATAATGATTTGGGGTGTGACAAAGTTCCATCAAATTTTGTCTGAAGTCCAATTCTATATTTTAGACAACATTGACAGAGAAATTAATAACAAAGGTTTTACAAAAGGTAATGAAGGATCCTTCCTTCCCTTCCACTGATGTCACACATTGCACAATAATAGCTAAAAATTAAAAATGCTGTAAATTGGTCAATTTTTAACCAATTTTAATGGAATATTTTGCTGTTTTAATGGTTGAACTCATATTTTAAGCAAAATAAGCCCATGTTGCCTCCAGATTTCCATAGACCTTTTCAAACAGAGATTAGCCGAACGTGATTTCTTTAGTACTTCGACCAATCAAATGTTGGGAGAACTTTTCCTTTGTCTCCCAACCAATCATGTGCAGGTTTGAGTAAAAAAATGTAAACTGTAATTAGCGCGTGTAGTTCCTCCATGTATAACGCACGTGTGATACGTGCGCTTGTAAAGTTTTTTTCATACGCTTGGTCCCATACCATGCGTGAATTGTGCAGACGGCCAAGACTCCTACAGTATTTGATTGGTTAAAAATATTCCTCCAGTATATGATTGGTCTATTGTGGACACGTGAATCTCTGCCATGTGCACTCTGCAATTCATCAGTGTACAACTTGTTTGCTTTCTTACAGACTTGCCAAAGATGGCATTGCCTCCATGTCATGCCTTTTGCCAGTTTTATGTCTGTGACGGTGAGCTCTCATGTCAGCTGTACCAAAGATCTGGAGATATGGTAGGTGTATGACAACACTTCTTTCTTGAGTAGAGGCCTGTTGGCAGGGGCGTAGAAAGGGTGACATGGTCGTAGGAAGGGTGACAGGAGCGTAGGAATGGTGACAGGGGCGTAGAAAGGGTGACAGGGGCGTAGGAATGGTGACAGGGGCGTAGGAAGGGTGACGGGCATAGAAATGGTGACAGGGGCATAGGAAGGGTGACAGGGGCATAGGAAGGGTGACAGGGGCATAGAAAGGGTGACAGGGGCATAGGAAGGGTGACAGGGGCATAGGAAGGGTGACAGGGGCGTAGAAAGGGTGACAGGGGCGTAGGAAGGGTGACAGGGGGGTATAAAGGGTGACAGGGGCATAGAAAGGGTGACAGGGGCGTAGGAAGGGTGACAGGGGCGTAGGAAGGGTGACTTTTCAGAGGGGGCAGGATCCTTCATCTTTTCCCGTACAATGGAACAAATTGCACTGGTAAATTTCAGTTTTCATTCAATCTTGCTGGTAACCAGGACATTTCATTTAATTTTTGGGAAACCTCTATTTTTCATAAAAAAAATTCATTTTCTTTAATTTTGGGGGAATGTTTTTCAATTCAGGAAATTTTTGTAACTTTTCACTAAAATTTCCAATAATTTTACCAAATATTTGCTCAATGTTACCAATTTTGTTATGTTAATATTTTCCCAATTTTACCTCTCAACCAGGCAGAAAGCATGTTAACAGTCAGGTGAAATACTCTCAGAGGGGCAACTTGTCCCCTCCCCCTTCCCACTTCCTAGGAACACCCTTGCCTGTTGGGTACCATTATTTCAGCCTGCTTGCACTTTATAAATTTTCAATTGTCCTATGAGCCCCTTCCTCGCAAATGCCATTCTGATCTTAGACTTCCAGAAAAAAGATGTCGGAGAGTTGGTTATAAGATGTAGGAAAAACTAGTCATATCATACACGTCAGTTACTTTGAAATAAATGAACACATATCTTTGAGACACAGCTTGTGCATATGTTAACTGTGGAAATGTGTATTTCAGTATTTGTGAAATAAATTATGGAACTGTATTGGAACTTTTTCTGGTGTTATATTCTACGGTAGTGTAGGCCTGAGATGAAACAGAACAAATGTACGAACTGACTTACACAAATTACCCCCAATAAATGGATCATTAGAAATGGCTCTGCTTAAAACCAGGAACACTTCGACCAGCCCTCATAAAGAGCAGGACTGGTTAAGGTAAAAAAAAAAAAAAAAAAAAAAATTCCCAAACCAGAAAGTTGTGATCTGTTCAACACTCCATACAAGCTGTTCAATAACTATGTGCTTGATTTCCACCCAACACAAAGTACTTTTTACTAAGAGGAGCAACATCTCCCAAGGAATATGAAATGTCCTTTAAAGCAAAGTTATTCTTGTGGAATGATGCGAAAATTTGTAGTCTGTAATTTGCACAACATGGTTTTAATCAGTGTCTGTACTAATGTTATACAAATACGATAAGGTGTAATTGCCGAATACGACGTTATATTACATGTACCTTGTTGCCTTTTAATATCTGTGTTTGACCTGGTCAACTCAGAAGATCAAAATGGTAAATTCCAAGAGAAGGTAAAGTCAGAGGTGAAAAAAGTAAAGCAAGAGTAATAAATAGAAATTGACTGTGTGAATTGGGGCTCTGGATAATTGTTTATCTTTCAAAACTTGCCAGATTTCAATATCAAAGGACCGACATGTGCAATAATTCCAAAAATAATTTAAAGACTCATGAAAATGAAAAAAAACCATTTGCTGGTTTATTGTATTTCTGCTGTATATACAACAATAAAGAGTCCTCATGAGTAGTCAATGGTTCCCAGCACCTTAGAAATGATATGCAAGGATCCTCTGCTACGTCATGCTGCTGAGAGAAGATGATGATGCACCCAAGTCTTGAAGGACTGGGTCCCTTTGTTGTAAATTTGTTTGATATTGACCTTTTTTTTTTTTTTTGCCTTTCACGGAAAAGACTTTACATGCCACAGTCCAAGCATAACAGATTCAGGCCAAAACTCGTTTTACAAGCTGTAAATCTGATCCAGAAATACAGACAGAGCTTGATTTTCTGATGTCAATAAATGCAATATTACCCAATGACTCAAAATAAATTGTACAGAAAGACAGGATTCAAAATAAAGGAACAAAAATGCTCCAAAGATGCTGACATTTCAGCTTCACCAAGACTGCAGCTATTTTGCAGAAACTTAGTACAAAAGTTTCTGCAGGGTTGGTGGCATAGTTTTGAAATTTGTACAGCGCAACAAGGAGTTTTGTCATTTTCAGTATAACGATCGAATAAGAAAGTTAGGTAGTAGAAGTAAAAGTACAATTCTATGTTTGTAGGCATCCTCGGAGCTTATCGCATCAAGTACGGTGACTTCACCGTTATATTGTCATATACAGTAACTGCATCATTTTGTTGCTTTACTCTCAATGCAGGGTCTTGGTGTTCCATTCAACATAGCCAGTTACGCTTTACTGACGTACATGATAGCCCATGTGACTGGTCTTAAACCGGGGGATTTCATCCACACCCTGGGGGACGCCCATGTATACATCAACCACACTGACCCCCTTCATGAACAGGTGAGCTGTGTAAAGTGTTGTTCAGTGGAAGCTTTGGATCAAAATCCAAGTTGTTATCATGTATTCTGTGTAAAGATTTTTCTGTAGATTCGGAGAAACACAAAGTGTTCTCAGTTTTTAGCTCGACTATTCAAAGAATAGTAGAGCTATTTGAAGAATAGTAGACCTATTCTGCTACCCCTGACATCGGTGTTAGTGTCGGTGTCCGGTTAAAGTTTTCTTGGTTTGTTGGTTAAAGTGTTGGGATGAGTTTGTTTGTTATGATAATGCAATTCCTGACATGAATAGCAATTAGAATATTGGTCTTGGGATGAATGAAGAAACAATAAAAGATTCCTCACTCCTAAAGAATTTTAAATTATGTGTGTCTTGGGTATGCAAACAAAATAAACAACAAGTGGAATGTTAGGTAGAAAATGACATGATAAGTAGATATAGGATGAGAGTGGGATCTCATGTGGGACAGGGAATTGTATGTTGGGTGGGGTGGCATGTTGGATAGAAAATAGGATGTAGGAATTAGGATGGGGGTGGGAGTTCATGCAGTACAGGGAATTGTATGTAAGGTCAGAAAATTGTATGTTGGTCAGAAAATGGGATGGCATGTTGGACAGGGTGGGTTGCATGTTAGACAGGGTGGGTTGCATGTGAGACAGGGTGGTAGTTTGGCAAGTAAATGACAACAATCAATTGCACCATACTGCAAGGATGCTTTGTATTTTAATCTTTCATTGACATAGGTAAATCATGGGTCTCACCTTTTATTGTGACTCAATAAATATACTGAAAAGAGGTGTTTCATTTATAAATATCGCTTTCATATGTTTTCTGGGTTTCTGGCTGAGGTAGTAGCATGAGCTTTTTTGTCATAAAATGTCTGATACAACTCAAAAAATAATTTGAGACTTTTAGCAAAATGTGAAAATCTCAGCAAAGGGAAAAGTAAGTAAAAAGCTCATGTAATTTGAAATAGCTTCCCCTGCTAAACCACAATTACCGGCATATACTTCCCTCAACAAGCCCTCTACGCTAGCTTCGAGTAGTCGAGCATACTGTCCTTCAGACAGCTCTAGTTATATTGAAGGTCTATGGACAGGTTGCAATATCTTATGAAGCCATATCTTCCCTTAGGAGAAATGTTCTGTCAATCATTCACAATTAAAGCACACATCACCATAGGCATATGATACACATTTATTTTATCACCAGTTTGCAAACAAATTTCTCCCACTGAGACACCTAATACGGATGAGTGATTTCAATCACAAAAGTGCCTTGATTATTCAGCTCTGGCTTTCTGTAATCTTATACACACAAATAACCTTGGGCTACTTGGTTGTGGTTTGCATGGGAATGGCAGATAAACAGTCATTGTTTGGAGTGGAAACACAATACACTGAACAGGAAGTCGGGTTGGTAATTGTCATATTAAGATTTCAGGATTAATTCAGGTGTCGGGTACGGATAGGCTTAAAAAGAAGCTTTCGGCATAACAACTTATGTGCCATATAGGCAATGAATATGCGATAAACCATGAAAGTAACCATTTTATCTAAGGATTAGTTTTGGAAACATGACTTGTCCTTCTTAGAAATTTGTTCCAGTAAATCATAACCACAAACTTACTGTAGCAAATAATAAGACCACTTATCTTATTTAAAATAAGTGCTCAACCATAGATAAGGACTTCATTGCTATTATGATGCTCAACACCAACTTCCACAACAACCCAGGACCAACAGGAGAACAAATACATGGAGCCATTGATAAGGGAAATTTGATCCTAATTACTTGTGGTTTTTAGAATAAAAAAAATAAAGAGGAAAGTCTGACCTGACCTGCTTATTTATCAGGTTGGGTCTGACTGTTCGAAACTTTAAGGGGCAGAACAACTTAATGATTAAATGAAGTACAAAATAGTGTATTATGCTTGGCTTAAACTTTTTTTAGAAATGTCTTTTAAATAGTTTTTTTCATGTGTGTGAGGTTGGGGGAGGGGGTGGGTAACTATTTGAAAGCCAGTGTGTACTTGTATGAATTTAGGCTCTATGTGTGTTTCAAGTTCATCTTAATGATAATTATAATTATTAATATCACAATGAGGATAAAAGTTCTTAACTGTAAATTTACTTAACAATCTATTATTTGTCTAATTGTCTAATAAAGACTTAACTTGCCTCTGCTTACAATAGAAACCACATAATATAATCCGGGTAGTTTACTAATTCTCTTTATAATTTGTAAACCCATATTACACTTCGATAAAGTATTTTTACCTGTAGGGGTGAAGGCATCTGTTTGGATTGAGGGAGAGGGTGTTGTAGACCAATAAAAAAATGCGTACATTTTTTGTTATCTCTTCAGGGCGAAATTTTATTGAAGAGCAAAACAAAATAAGAAAGGTAATTGCCTCAAAGTCTGGAACTTTTAGCACAATTTCTGGACCATTACGCAAAATTTCTGGACCTTTTTATGTTTTAAGGAACCATATTGGGGGAGTTGAACAACATGGTCCACCCATGAATGGATGACTATTTAATCCACATAGGCCCTATCTTAAATATTATGATACTGAACAATTATTGTGTCATTTTTTTCTTAAATTGTTTCGTTTATTCTTATTTCCTCTTACAGTTGAAGCGAGAACCTAGACCATTCCCGAAGTTATGCATCAAGCGAAAAGTAGAGAACATTGATGATTTTAAATTTGAAGACTTTGAGTTGGAAGGCTACCATCCTTACCCCAAAATTGCAATGAAGATGGCTGTATAAGGCAAATGTTATACAAAGTGTATATGAATAGTTATCCAGGTTGAGGTTTTTACGGGAAAAGACTTTCTGGACGATTGTATGAATTGTAACAGTGGAGTCATTGTTTGAATATCTGTAGATGATAACTGGCACGTTTTCATTTTCTAATATTTGTAAAATAGAAGGGATGTTTGACATCAGTCTGATTTTCATTTTTGATAATGTTAACCCTCACTCTACCATGCGGCCATATTATTGCCGTTTTGGGTACCCCATGTTTAACTCCGCCTGCCAAGCCGGTTTTTATAAAAGGCTGGTAGAGTGAGGCTTAATCTACCCGCGGATAATGTTTCAACTTAGAAATACATGCACATGCAGCATCATCCCGGTAAACGGCCCACCGCGTCACTGAAGCGGAACAAGCCCGACTATGCTGCTCGGAAAACAGAGGATCGTTCAATTATCAAGCTGACACTAACCCTTACTCTACCACGTGGTGATGTTATTGCCGTTTTGAAAGCCCCATCTTTGACTCCGCCTCCCAAGCACATTTTCAAGAAAGTGCTGGTAGAGTGAGGGTTAATCTACCTGCGGATAATGTTTCAACTTAAAATACATGCACATGCAGCATCATCCCAGTGGGCGGCCCACCAGGTCACTGGAGCGGAACAAGCCCGACTATGCTGCTCGGAAGACAGAGGACCCTTTAATAATCGGGCTGACATTAATCCTTACTGTTTTCCCAACAAATTCTCATGATTTTTCCCAATTAGCATGGGCAAAAAGATAAAAATTGACAATTTTAAAATTAAAATTGTTATTGCTTTGAAAATTCATTATGGCTCCCATACGTGCATGGCCCTGATGATAAGAAGTTTACCTCCGTATTCAAAGGATTTTGGTTTTTGTGGCCCTTGAAAATTTTGGTACAAAATGGAAATTTTTGTTAAAAACTTGTTATCCAAAAGTGCAGATTTTGGGGTCATTATTGAAGATTTTGGGGCCAAAATGGGACAATTTTTGGTGCAAACTGTAAATTAACGATAGCTGAGTCGATACGATTTCTAAAAATGCCTCGCATGGTTTATTTGATATTTCAGTTAATTATATATATATATATATATGGCTTCGACAGAATTTTAGGAGGTGAGGGGGAGGCATAGCCCCCTTAAGACACGTCACTGCTTTCTTTATTACTATCCATATAAACAAATTAAACGACATCTTTTTTAAAGGGTGTTCTTGTCTTTAATGGTAGTACCCAACTTATATTGTAATTAGGGCTTCATATAGAATCCCATTATGTTTTTTAAGTCTTCACTTTCTGATTCCTGCTTTGAAAAATTCATGATGCAGTATTAATTTTCAGATTTTTCGAAATATATCGAAATCTTTAGTTTGATTTACAAATTGTTGTAATTATTATCAAGTTAGGATATCAAAGATGGCGGATTTTGAACATACAGTTTACAATACTAGTCCTGTCGCTAGTGAGGGCCACACAGAAAACAACACTGTATAAACATTTTCGCAGTGATGCTAAAGAAATAAGATAATGACTGCGGATATTAGTTTTACTTAATTGTCAAGTTTGTGAATCTTTTCTGTTCTCGCAATGACTTAACTAAATCAAAAAGACTTTACAAACTCTGTTGATATAAACACGATCATATCAAAATCAGGCAACAGCATAGTAGTGGCAGCTGTCTGCCAGAACATATGCACCACTAACCAGTACTGTAGCTCTTAAACCCAAAGAAACAAAAATTAATGAAACTCTCATACCCAGAAAAACCTCTGCACTCCATCAACAACTACATTAAATTTGTAAAGATACCCAGGGGGCTGTTCCCCAACCCCTAACTGCATTTATTAAGGCAATTTCACTGGGCGATCACAATCACCCCTAGGGCAGCTGATGCGAGGTGTGAAGGAACATAACTTTGAGCACCTTTAAAATTAAGGGACATAACATGACATAAACTTGATTTCATATGTTTGTGTGTTTTCTGTCATCTTTTAATTGAGAAGTATATTTTAAATTGTATTAAATGAAGAGAACATGGACTTCAGATTAAGTGTTATATATTGAATGTTGTATTTTAATAGTTACGACGTTACAATTATCAATTTCAGCAATGCGAATTCAGAAATTTATGGCGTTGTTTTTAATCGCAATTTCATGTAAATTGCCAACGTTAAGGAATGCAGACGATAACTTACGGTGCTATTTTGATAGCCAGTTCTAAAACGATATATCATTACCCATTTTGACTGTTTCAGAGACATAATAGAAAATGTTTATTTCACCCAAATATTTGTTGGAGAGTCAAATAGAGATAGTGAAGGAGAAAAGTATTATTTGAAATGATTGAGGCTAGTCTCACCAGATGTAGTCAGATAATCCAAGGGCGTAGAAAGCAGGGGAACATTAGCCCCAAGTCAAAATTTAGGGGATAAACTATGCTAAACTATACTTTAGCTTCCCCCTTCACTTTTCATATACGAAAAACCCCTTCTAAGACTTATTTATACCCACTATAAATAATATAACTTTATAGGATACTGTCATATGTTCTAATTTTCTCGATTATCTTGATAAAAAAGGTAATGTAATTTCGATGAAGACTATAACTTTTTAGCACCCTCATATTCATTTTGAGCTGATCGAAGCTGTTTTAAACATAACATTTGCGTGCTACCGCAGACTGAGTGCGGGCGGGCAGCATAATTTTTTCCCCACGAGTGTTTAGGGCAATTTGCGTTTATTCCGTTGAAAATTAAACAGTGATTTAGAAGGACTTTCATCTTCTTCTTTGAAAAAAAAAAAGAAGAGAAAAAATGCCCAAAACGCCAAACATGCCCAAGAAACCATGCCAAAAAGGAGGCTTCTGGGTGGGGATGGGGGTCGAGGTTCTTGGAGAAATAAAGCTTCAGCACCCCCAAGAAAAAAATTGTTCCTACGCCACTGAGATAAACACTTCATTCAGTAAGCACAACGTGCTATAGCAATACATGCAGTATTGTATAGCAGCCATGTAGTGGATATGCGTATACGGTCAGTATGTTGCAATGACTACACCGGATGCGGTGTAATTAACTGCCACTTCAAGAGCTAAGTTAATAAATTAGTAGCATCCATCCGTACACACTGTAATCTTAAAACCTTTTACATTCAGCGTGGGTAGAAATTATTTCAGGAGAACCCAAGTTGAAGGTCGTCTTTATTCATTGTATCTATTCTATTTTATGATAATTAAATTAAAACCTAGACTACATCACTTTTTTTTCTCTTTAAGGGACGTGTCTAGCTTTTTGTTTTTGAGGACATGAGACCCCCAAAAAAAAAAAAAAAAAAAATACATACACTGAAGGCCGATTTCGGATAAGGGAAGAATGTTCCCGGTTGCATGCATGTTTTATTTTGATGGCAAAGTGTGAAATGTTTAACATCAAATTGAAGGAAAAAACGTCAAATTGTTGAAAATTTTGTTAGATTTTGGCAACAGTTCCTACAAATTTCTGGAAATTGACAAATGTTTTCTGGAAATTGACAAATGTTTTCCAGAAAGTGAAGAATTTTCCTTTCACGAAAATGAAGAGAATTTCTCCTCAAAATGAAGGAGAAATCTCGAAAAATGACAAAGATTTCCTTAAAATTCATGAAAATTTCATAGAAGATTTGTATCTATATATATGTGTATATATATATATATATATATATATATATATATATATATATATATATATATATATATATATATATATATATATATATATATATATATATATATATATATATATATATATATATACACATATATATGTATGTATATATATATATATATATATATATATATATATATACACATATATATGTATGTATATATATATATATATATATATTATATATATATATATATTATTTTATTTTTTTGTGGCGGGGAAGGCTATGATATTTAATGGGGGGCGAAGTCCCGCCCCCTTTAAATACGCCTCTGATTTGATTTATTTTCTTTGCTTTCGATCAGTTTACAACGAGTATACAAAAATTATAGCAAAAAGTTTGCACAATGAAATATTCAAAAACATTGTGTATGAAACATGAGTATAGAACACACACTTAATAGCTATAAACATGTGATGCGGTAACTAACTGAAAGAAAATAAAGGACCAGCAATAAGCAATCTTTTCTAGTCTGGCCCTAGAAAATGAATTATAATAGTAAATAAGTTCTTTATTACTATCTATGCAAAAAACATAAATGCCACGAAGGCCCTTTTTGTTAAGGTTGTTCTTGTAAAAAAAAATATTCTACGACTGTATGGGAGCAGCCATTTTGCTAAGCCAAGGCGAAAATCCTGGTCGCCCAGTGCATTAGAATTTTGTTCACTGGGCGACCGAAATTTCTCACTGGGCTAGTATGTTAAAAAATTCACTGCCCCCACCCGCACTCTCCGAGTTCCGACAGCATTTAAAAAAAATACACATTTGAAGCAGTACGCCGTAATCTATTCTTAAGACTAAGAGTATACTCGAGTATACAAGTCTACCCTCGTTGGAACACCACCAAAATTTGCACTGCTTTTATGAACATATTTTTCTATTCTTTAATATTCAACATCCATACATCATAGAAAATGACAATTCTTCTTCATGGTTCTTCGATCCGTGTTCTCTCATTTTTAAGTAACTTTCTTAGGACATTTATATAATTTTGCTTAACGTGCCGAGTGCCCCCTACCTTACTGTAATACTGAGGGCCGTGGCGGGGGCCCCCCAATAAATTTCAAAGCAATAATTTTCAACATTGGTCCTGGCTCTCCAATCTCGAACCCATAGATGGGATTTGCCTACCGAAAGTAGAATGAAAAGTCAACCGTCAACCGTCGAGGGGGTAGGGGGGGGGGGGTCACTCTAAGAGGAAACAAAATCACCGTACAAAAGTACGTACATTTGGATAAAAAGTGAGAGTGCGGCAAGTTCCTTCTTTCCCCGCTAAATCCCGCCAAGTTTATCAAACCATGTGTAGGAACCATATGTGTAGGGCCAGGGGTGCGTTGCCCCCACTTACGAAAACTGGCAATAGCGCCCCTTTAAAAATGAAAAGTGCCCCTCAATATAACTGTGCCCCCATTTCCCCAAGTTCCTTCCGTTACCCTTGCATACTATCCCACGCAGGGGCGTACCGATGAGGTTTCCAATGTGTGTGGGGGTGCAATTTTTTTTTGGCCGACTGGTGCTACTGATTTGCTGAGAAATCGATTAAGTTCAACGGCGATATTTGACATGTGGGGGCAGATTTAATTTTTGTCCCTACAAAAATGCAAGTCTCTTACTATGGTAATACTATTTCTAAGCTGGAGGGATGTGGTCGTAAATTTATTAGAAATTTGGGTACAATTTCTCGAAAATGGACAGGACATTTTACAAAAATTTAATCTAAATTTCCCGAAAATGAAGGAAATTTATTTCCCAAAATTCATTAAAAGAACTTCCCAAAGTGAAGGAAGTCTCACAAAAATTGAAGCAATTTTCATTAGAATTAAAGAAAATTTTCCGAAAATGAAAGATATTCTACAAAAATTGATGCAAATTTCCCAAAAATGAAAACAATTTCTCGAAAATAAAGAAGATTTTACAAAATTGAAGAAAATTTCACAATATTTGATGCAAATTTCCCGAAAAGTATGCAAAGTTTCCGAAAATAAAGGACATTTCACTCAAATTGATGCAAATTTCCTGAAAATGAAGAAAAATTCCCAAAAATAAAGGACATTTCACAAAAATTGTTCCAAATTTCCCAAAAAATGGAGCAGATTTCCTGAAAATTAAGAAAAAATTCACGAGAATAAAAAACATTTCACGAAAATTGAAGCACTTTTCCGAAAATGAAAAAGATTTCCAGAAAATAGAGGAAATTTCCCAAAAATTGGAGGAAATTTTGAAATTACGAGAATTGATGCAAATCTCCCAAAAATGAATCAGATATCCCGAAAGAAATTGTCTGAAAATTGAAGCAAATTTCCCGAAAATGAAGAAAAATTTCCGAAAATGAAGAACATTTGACAAAAATTGGGCCAAATTTCCCAAAAATTGAAGCAGATTTCCCAAAAATAAGAAAAAATTCACGAAAATAAAGGACATTTCACGAAAATTGAAGCAAATTTCCCAAAAATGAAAAACATTTCTAGAAAATGAAGGAAATTTCCCAAAAAATAATGGAAATTACGAGAATTTATGCAAATCTCCTAAAAATAAATAAGATATTCCGAAGGAAATTACCTGAAAATTGAAGCAATTTTCGGAAACCAAAAATTCCTAAATTGAAGAAAATGGTTCGAAAATTGAAGTTTCACAAATATTGAAGCAACTTTCTTTAGAATTAAAGAAAATTTTCCGAAAATGAAAGATATTCTACAAAAATTGATGCAAATTTCCCAAAAATGAAAACAATTTCTAGAAAATAAAGAAGATTTTACAAAATTGAAGAAAATTTCACAATATTTGATGCAAATTTCCCGAAAAGTATGCAAAGTTCCCAATAAATAAAGGACATTTCACTCAAATTGATGCAAATTTCCTGAAAAGGAAGAAAAATTCCCTAAAATGAAGGACATTTCACGAAAATTGTTCCAAATTTCCCAAAAAATGGAGCAGATTTCCTGAAAATTAAGGAAATTTCCCAAAAATTGATGGAAATTTGGAAATTACGAGAATTCATGCAAATCTCCCAAAATGAATCAGATATCCCAAAAGAAATTACCTAAAAATTGAAGCAAATTTCCCGAAAATGAAGAAAAATTTCCCAAAATATGAAGGACATTTTCACGAAAATTGTTCCAAATTTCCCAAAAATTGAAGCAGATTTCCTGAAAATTAAGAAAAATTCACGAAAATAAAAAACATTTCACGAAATTGAAGCAAATCTCCCAAAAATGAATCGATATTCCGAAAGAAATTGCCTGAAAATTGAAACAAATTTCCCGAAAATGAAGAAAAATTTCCGAAAATGAAGAACATTTGACAAAAAATTGTTCCAAATTTTCCAAAAATTGAAGCAGATATCCCGAAAATAAGGAAAAAATTCACGAAAATAAAGGACATTTCACGAAAATTGAAGCAAATTTTCCGAAAATGAAATACACTTTTAGAAAATGAAAGAAATTTCCCAAAAAATGATGGAAATTACGAGAATTTATGCAAATCTCCCAAAAATGAATAAGATATCTCGAAGGAAAATACCTAAAAATTGAAGCAAATTTCGGGAAACCAAAAAAATTCCCTAAAATGAAGAAAATGGTTCGAAAATTGAAGTTTCACAACTATTGAAGCAACTTTCTTTAGAATTAAAGAAAATTTTCCGAAAATGAAAGATATTCTACAAAAATTGATGCAAATTTCCCAAACATGAAAACAATTTCTCGAAAATAAAGAAGATTTTACAAAATTGAAGAAAATTTCACAATATTTGATGCAAATTTCATTAGAATTAAAGAAAATTTTCCGAAAACAAAGGACATTTCACTCAAATTGATGCAAATTTCCTGAAAATGAAGGAAAATTCCTAAAAATGAAGGACATTTCACGAAAATTGTTCCAAATTTCCCAAAAAATGGAGCAGATTTCCTGAAAATTAAGGAAAATTCACGAAAATAAAAAACATTTCACGAAAATTGTAGCAAATTTCCCGAAAATGAAAAGGATTTCCAGAAAATGAAGGAAATTTTCCAAAAATTGATGGAAATTACGAGAATTGATGCAAATCTCCCAAAAATGAATCAGATATCCCAAAGGAAATTACCTAAAAATTGAAGCAAATTTTGGGAAACCAAAAAAATTCCCTTAAAATGAAGAAAATGGTTCGAAAATTGAAGCAAATTTTACGAAAATTGAAGATTTCCTCAAAAAAGATGCATGCTCATAATAGAATCTGACTATTCAAAATCAATTCATTAAGACCTTCATTATTGGGGGTGGGGCAAAATGAAACTTAGGCCCCCAATAAAATAATTGGGGGACCTGACCTCCGGTTCCTACGCCATTGAACTGCTGAAGTTATATTAAGAAATTGAGCAAGAATTAGTCAACCTTAAAATCTAAGGGTCCATGCTTAATTTTGCGTTAAACTTTCAAATTC
>JAIGNY010000172.1:125000-174415 GCA_020152595.1 Chiridota heheva | reverse complement strand
TTGTTTGTTTGTCATTAAGATATCTCAAAAAACTGAACTGTTGATTGGATTCTGATCAAAATTGGTGTGTGGTTTTGTTTTTTTAAGGGCGAAGTGTGGAAAATTTGAGACATACTGGAACAGGGAAGGGTGAAAATGAAGGGGGTGGGGACATTTTAAGGTGAATTTGTCTTTTGTTTATCGTCATTATATCTCAAGAACTGATAATTGGATTTGGATTAAATTTGGTGTGTGGTTTTGCTAATGCTTATGGAAGAAGTGGTTCAAATTTGAGACATCGGAACAGGAAAGGGTAAAAATGGGGGAGGGGGGGGGGGGGAAGTAAAATGTTTTAGCCTCTGTTTGTTTGTCTCATGTTTTTGCCTATGTTTGTTAGATTTCTATTAAATTTGGTGCGTGGTTTTGTTATTGCTTAACCCTTACTCTCCCAAGGTTCCAAAAATAGAATAAACTATTTCTGAAATTTTTGGAAAGAGGATTTTTTCAGCACTTTCTGTTCCATTTGTACCAAAACAAGTTCGACTTTTATGAAAGCTAACATGTTGAACTTTCCAAAAATGTGCATATTTCCGAAGTCAAATATGCAAATTAGGTCATTGTATTAGCATATTAGGTCTCCAAACATTCTATCTTTATGACACTCTTGTGCCTTGTGGCTAAATAGCAAAAAAATATGGATAGAATTTCTGAATCGTCTTTGGAAAGACCTTTCATTTGATACTATTCATGGATTTTTAGGAATCAGAAGAAAAAAATGACGCATATGTGAAAAATTGGGTACATTTTGACCTAAAAATTATGCCCCGATTCTGTGAATAATCTATCTAATAGTGTATGGCACTAAATTTTCCAAAAATGCATTTTCCCCTTCTATGATGTCCAAAACTAATAGAATGCAGAAAAACAAGATGTTTACATCATCATTTGCAAAAATAAAATAAGAAATTATGCAAATGATATGCAAATTAGGTCATTTACCTCATTTATTATGCACGAAAGTGTTTTTTGTTTATTTCTGACCCAATTTCAGCCATTACAAGCTTCACAGCTACTTTTATGTTGATAGACTATGCTGATTATCTATTGGACACTTACTTCTGTTCATTCCACATGGAATTCATAAGAAATGTTTGCCGAAAAGGTCCAAATTTGTAAAGTCTTCTGCTATACCTTGTTGCTGCAAATAGAATAAAAAATAAATTAAAAAAATTGCAACTATATTCATACAACTTACTTTAGTTTGGTCTTCCCATAACCAGTTACCGAAGACCTCGTGTCGATCCCGGTCACTTTCCACCAGTACTTCCCACAGATGATAGTCTTTATCGGCTGCAGGGATGACCTTCAACCGTTGTATCTCCTGCAGCCGAGCGTTCCGCTCTTCCTCCCTGGTTTTGAAGGCAGCTTTTTCCGCTGCAGTCGGATTTTCTTTGAGTGGTGATGGTGGCGAGACTGCAGCGGAAGGCCTGGAAGAGGGGCCTGGGCTCATCTTCAACTGTCTGTCCCTCTTCCGCTTGGGTTGGGGAGTAGCGGGCGGCTCGTCCTCTTCAAGCATACGCATAACATGTTATCGCATAACATGTTATTGTGGTTTCTAGTAGCGGGCGGCTCGTCCTCTTCAAGCATACGCATAACATGTTATCGCATAACATGTTATTGTGGTTTCTAACCTGCCCCACAATTTTGTGGTAACCGTGGGGACAGAATTTTACAGCCCGGGAAGCCGGGGGTACATACAGGGGTCCAAATGTTTGTTTTATCGATCTAGTCATCACCACAACAGTGGCATAGCCAGGGGGAGGGAAAAAGGATCATGGTCCCAAAAAATGGGGCATAAAAATAATGTACCGGTACTAGGCCTATATACAAGCATTTTTTTCTAAATGGGCCTGAGGCACCCCCAACATGTGTATTTTGTCCTAACATGGGACCCCTACTCCACTTTCCCCCATAAAATTGTGATTTCGGCCCCTGAAATAATGGAACTTGGATTTTGTGATATTGGGAATACACATATTTCAGTAGGCCTAAATTTACAATTTTGCCATTGGGAAATACATATATTTCAGTCCATTTAGAAATGTTATTATTGGGGTTCAGCTTTCATTTGTTTCATCCGGCTATTATAGAAAGGACCTAAATCCTTTTTTATATGTGATTTTAGTGTCCCTTTTACTTGTTTATCGTAACAAGGTAAAAATCCCCGCTAATTTATCATTAGAATTCTATAAGCCTTATTTTATTACTACACATTTACAATGTAGTACTTTCGCTATTTTTGGAAGAAAACACTCACCAACTCCGTAATTTGGAACAGATCACTATCCATCTCAGCAGGCTCTATATTCTCCTCTTCCTTAATCTGGTCGAGTTCTGGTACATCTTCTTCATCAGAAGTACCTTCCGACCCCTCTGAGTCATCATTATTCTGAAGAAAACATAGGAGTCGGAAGGCACGTTCGACGTTGTAACTTGTATTTCGCCATTTTGTGATGTCGAATATGCGAAGAAAAAAAGAAAAGAAAAAAAGACGCAAATTGACGCGTCATCATCAGAGACCTTTAGGCAAGTAGAGGGGTGCATCTGTTATTGTAATAGTTCGCTGAACGATCTATTTGTCCTCTACCCGTAGAGATTTTAAAAATTCCAATACAATATTTGGGCGTTTTTAATAAATTTTTGATCAAAAAGGTCAAAAATGGCCCAAAATCACAAATTTTGGCATATTTTCTCCAAAAAACACAAACATTGACCAAGTACAAGTAAAAATCGTGTAGCAACCAACAATTCAACTATCTTTATACTTTACCTGAAGAAGAAAAAAATAGAAAAAATATTCACGTATGACATTCGTCTTTCAAAAAAAAAAAAAAAAATTGCTGTTTTTTTGAAAAATGCACTTTTTGTAACGATTTTACTCAAAAAATTTCAATCTAACCCCCAACAAAATAACCATATTATGAAAGATCTATTCAATCTGGTTTGAATGAACTTATTTGCAGCTCTATAGGATTTTGGGAAGGTACTCACGGTCAGCGTGGCTGGGAGAGTAAGGGTTAAGGAAGAAGTGATTCAAATTTGACACATTGGAACAAAGGAAGGGTGAAAATGGTGGGGGTAGGGATATTTGTCTGTCATTAGGATATCTCAATAACTGATGCTTGGATTTTCATTGAATTTGGTGTGTGGTTTTGTTACTGCTTAAGGAAGAAGTGATTAAAATTGAGGACTTTTTGAAACAAGGGGAGAGTAGAATTGGAGGGGTGGGGATATTTTTAGGGCAAGATTTGTCAAGACTTAGTTAAAACTTTTCATTGGAATGTGCTGAACAATGAGCTCATGTCATGAAGGAACAGCCATACAATCAATTTGCTGGACTCAAAGAAAATCACTGAAGTGGCTTCTGGTATCAAAGAAATTAAAACAATTGGTTACTGCCATGAATGAAAATAATGGAATGTGATTCTACCCTGAATAGAGCTCAAACAATGAATGCTTTACCTGAATTAAACTCAAAACAATGATCACAAGTAATGATCCTCAAGTGTCCTGAATGTAATGGTAATACTGATCAACAGTGAGAAAGAGATTAATTGGGATTATAAGTTGGTGGGTCGTGGGTTGGTGAGGTAGTACTCCCATCGGTGGGGAATAAAGGGGGCGGTATGCGCTTTGCAGAGTGCTAAAATTTTAGTTCTAAATGATGTGACAAAGTTTTAACAACATGTTTTGGTAATTTCATGTGTACAAAAGAAAAACAACTTTTCATAAGCTAGAAAACTTGAGGTAGATTATAAAGAAATACAAAGCATTCCAACTGGGCTGATGACATCACAATCTGTATGTTTTGAAATCAGAAATGGTGACTCCCATTATACTAATTAATAATATAATTATTTGTTTTTAATAATTACAAAAGAATATGTTAGATTGCTTCGGGAGGTATGAAACTTGGTCAGAAGATTTGCTATTTTTAATTCTGTCATATGAAATGAGGATTATGTCAGACTGTATGTCTCCTTTAAAAAGGGAATCTCGTCTCAAGAATAGTACTTGACATTTCACCACTAAATCTGAATAATGCTAGCGGTGTCATTTCTGCACCAATTATTGATTGGCTTGTTAGTTATTTTGGAAATATCTCAACCAATCAGAAACATCAAATTGTGTTGTGTTTTTTTCTTTTCATTTATGATAAACTGAGTGAAGTCAATGAGTGTCAATTTTAATCAAGATTTGACTGCTTGTATTTGTGTACTGAAAGACACTGTACTGATACCTTAAGTACAGTAGTATGTGACTTTCACTTGGTACCTAAAGGATCAGAAATACTGGGGAAAGGTTTTTTTTTTGCTTCTCAGAAATAGTTATAATTTCAAGAAAGACAGTTTTGAAGTTTTGTTGAAAAAAGCCACAGTAACTTCTTGGGTATGTCCAATCAATGTTTGAGAATTTTGATTTGTGTGAATATATGTTATATGTAAGACAGGGGCTTATTTATATGTTATATGTAAGACAGGGGCTTATTTATGTTATATGTTAGACAGGGCTTATTTATATGTTATGTGTAGGACGGGGCTTATTTATATGTTATATGTAAGACAGGGGCTTATTTATATGTTATGTAAGACAGGGCTTATTTATATGTTGTATGTAAGACGGGGCTTATTTATATGTTATATGTAAGACAGGAGCTTATTTATATGTTGTATGTAAGCAGGGGCTTATTTGTGTAAGACGGGGCTTATTTATATGTTATATGTAAGATGGGGCTTATTTATATGTTATATGTAAGACGGGTGCTTATTTATATGTTATATGTAAGACAGGGGCTTATTTATATGTTAGACGGAGGCCTATTTATATGTTATATGTAAGACGGGGGCTTATTTATATGTTATATGTAAGACAGGGGCTTATTTATATGTTATATGTAAGACGGGGCTTATTTATATGTTATATGTAAGACAGGGCTTATTTATATATTATATGTAAGGCGGGGCTTATTTAAAACTTATATGTAAGACGGGCTTATTTATACTTTATATGTAAGACGGGCTTATTCATAGTTATATGTAAGACGGGGCTTATTCATACGGACGTTATATGTAAGACGGTGCTTATTTATATGTTATATGTAAGACAGGGGCTTATTTATATGTTATATGTAAGACGGGGCTTATTTATATGTTATATGTAAGACAAGCTTATTTATATGTTATATGTAAGACAGGGGCTTATTTATGTTATATGTAAGACGGGCTTATTTATATGTTATATGTAAGACGGTGCTTATTCATATGTTATATGTAAGACAGGGCTTATTTATATATTATATGTAAGACGGGGCTTATTTAAAAGTTATATGTAAGACGGGCTTATTTATACTTTATATGTAAGACAGGGCTTATTCATAGTTATATGTAAGACGCGGCTTATTCATACGTTATATGTAAGACGGGGGCTTATTTATACGTTATATGTAAGACGGGGGCTTATTTATACGTTATATGTTAGACAGGGGCTTATTCATATGTTATATGTAAGACGGTGGCTTATTTATGTTATATGTAAGACGGGCTCATTTATATGTTATATGTAAGACGGGTGCTTATTCATATGTTATATGTAAGACGGGGGCTTATTTATATGTTATATGTAAGACGGGCTTATTTATATGTTATATGTAAGACGGGCTTATTTATATGTTATATGTAAGACGGGCTTATTTATATGTTATATGTAAGACAGGGGCTTATTCATATGTTATATGTTAGACAGGGGCTTATTTATATGTTATATGTAAGACGGGGGCTTATTTATATGTTATATGTAAGACGGGGGCTTATTTATATGTTATATGTAAGACGGGGGCTTATTTACATGTTATGTGTAAGACGGGGGCTTATTTACATGTTATATGTACATGTAAGACAGGGGCTTATTCATATGTTATATGTAAGACAGGGGCTTATTTATATGGTAAGACGGGGGCTTATTTTCATTGGATAACGCAATTTCAATTCCAAAAACACCAATTTCACAAGTCAGGATAAAACAACCCCACTTCCTCTAGGAACTAATAAATTAATGTTTTAACCTAAAAGGATAAAACTGTGAGCGAGCATTCAATAAAACACAGAAAACCAATATATGAGGATACCTGAAATCTGTTGAGTATTTCTGATAGAATATTAACAATAATAATGTGGTCTGAGAGTTATGTAGCGATATTAATACAAATTATAAGTTTAAGATAACTAACAGATTTGGATCCCAATAATTAATATAACTCTGAAACCTGTGTGCACAATTAAATAAAACTAGAGTTTTCCTGAGAAGGGCTCCGCTCAAATGCACTTCTTGTATGGTGTACGTCTAGATTAAAAATCCTTTGTCATTGAAACGCTCAAAATACTTTGTAAGTTGCAAGTAATCAAAATAACAGTTTCGGTCTCCAGAACGAGTAATGACCATAGTATTAAAAGTTGGGTTATTTCTGATGCTTTTCAATGTCCTGTTTCAGTACAGATGTTGTACTTGGTTGGTCGTTTGAGTTCTTCTCTCGGCAGATGTTGTACTTGGTTGGTCGTTTGAGTTCTTCTCTCAACAGATGTTGTACTTGGTTGGTCGTTTGAGTTCTTCTCTCAGCAGATGTTGTACTCGGTTGGTCGTTTGACTTCTTCTCTCAACAGATGTTGTGCTTGGTCGTTTGAGTTCTTCTCTCAACAGATGTTGTACTTGGTTGGTCGTTTGAGTTCTTCTCTCGCAGATGTTGTACTTGGTTGGTCGTTTGAGTTCTTCTCTCAACAGATGTTGTACTTGGTTGGTCGCTTGAGTTCTTCTCTCAGCAGATGTTGTACTTGGTTGGTCGCTTGAGTTCTTCTCTCAGCAGATGTTGTACTTGGTCATTTAAGTTCTTCTGTCAACAGATGTTGTACTTGGTTGGTCGTTGAGTTCTTCTGTCAACAGATGTTGTGCTTGGTTGGTCGTTGAGTTCTTCTCTCAACAGATGTTGTACTTGGTTGGTCGCTTGAGTTCTTCTCTCAGCAGATGTTGTACTTGGTTGGTCGCTTGAGTTCTTCTGTCAACAGATGTTGTACTTGGTTGGTCGTTTGAGTTCTTCTGTCAACAGATGTTGTACTTGGTTGGTCGTTTGAGTTCTTCTGTCAACAGATGTTGTACTTGGTCATTTGAGTTCTTCTCTCAGCAGATGTTGTACTTGGTCGTTTCAGTTCTTCTGTCAACAGATGTTGTACCTGGTTGGTCGTTTGAGTCCTTCTGTCAACAGATGTTGTACGTGGTTGGCCATTTGAGTTCTTCTCTCAACAGATGTTGTACTTGATTGGTCGTTTCAGTTCTTCTTTCAACAGATGTTGTTCTTGGTTGGTCGTTTGAGTTCTTCTGTCAACAGATGTTGTGCTTGGTTGGTCGTTTGAGTTCTTCTCTCAACAGATGTTGTACTTGGTTGGTCGTTTGAGTTCTTCTGTCAACAGACGTTGTACTTGATTGGTCGTTTGAGTTCTTCTGTCAACAGACGTTGTACTTGATTGGTCGTTTGAGTTCTTCTGACCAGCACATCCAAAATCAGTAATATTTAAAACATTTTGACAGGAAGTGAAATTATTCTCAGAATTTATCAAACATGAATCAACAAATTCCTGTCTCTAAAATATCATAAAATTTTCAGGGAAATGCTTGTTTTCTACAGACTACTACTATTGTGACCTCAGTGGTAAAGAGTGACATCATAGGCCATTCATAACATTTACTAAAATATACCAAAACGTAAACAAACGCCTGTCCTTAAGTACTGAATCCATTTATAACCTTCCTTAAAGGATATCAAATCTCTCTCTTTGAATAAGATGGCTCAAGGACCTTTACAATAGAGAGGTCACTCAATGACATGTATTTAACAGTAATTTGTCCCATACAATTCTAGGTGGAAGGGACTTATTATCGTCTTCGGGCATTTTTGGTTTGCGTGCGAAGCATAATGCGAACCTATGTAATGGCGATTACGTCTGTCGACAGATTTTTTCTCAGATTTCTTTAGGTGTGTTAAATTTTTAAAAGAATTCCTCAGAAAATGTAAAAGTTTCTTCAGAGTTTCTTGGAAAAAGTTAAAAGTTTCTTCAGATATCCTTATGGAAAATTAGAGTTTTCTTTTAAAATGTTAAACTTTTTAAAAGGTACTTAGGACAGGATTGAAGACTAGCTTCCTTAAACAGTCTACAAAACATTTGATATTTTTTTAGAAGATAACTGTAAAGTTATATAATTTTCAAATATTCTTCAGAGATCTTCAAGTCTCTCTTGTAGCACTTGAGATTTAAAATATTCAAAATTCTTCAAAATATTTGGGCACCAACAGCTGTATCAGGCATGATTATTAAACTCCGCCTTTATTATTGTGGTCATTTGCAAAAGTTGCTACAGTATATGACCTGACCAGACTTGTTTTATTTAGTATGCTCAGTCAGGAGTGTGACAGGATGTGATTGCATATGGACATAGGAAGGGATGCCATGTGGGACATGGATGGGGGCCATGCAGGACATATGATATAATATTTACCATGTTGTATACACCAAGGGCTATATCAGGCATAATTATTTGACTCCACCTTTTTTTTCTTATTCAACAACCATTTGCATATAAGTTATTATTTATATGAACTAACACTTTCATACATAGTATGCTCAATCAGGGACTGTGATAGCTAGGATAAGACTTCTTATGGAGCCTATGGGACGTCATGTGAGACATAGGGTGGGATGCCAATAGGGTGGGATGCCATGTAAGACATATGGTGGGGTGCCATGTGGGACATGGGGTGGGATGCCATGTGGAACAGGGTGCAATGCCATCTAGGATATATGGTGGAATGCCATGCAGGACATAGGGTGGAATGCCATGGGATGGAATGTCATGTGTGACATGGGATGGAATGTGGGACATGGCATCCCACCCCATTTCAACAAGTCATTTGCGTATAAGTTATTATATGAACTGACACTTTCATACATAGTATGCTCAATCAGGGACTGATAGCTAGGATGATACTTCTTATGGAGCCTATGAGATGTCATGTGGGACATGGGGTGGGATGCCATGTGGGACATGGGGTGGGATGCCATGTGGGACATGGGGTGGGATGCCATGTGGGACATGGGGTGGGATGCCATGTGGGACATGGGGTGGGATGCCATGTGGGACATGGGGTGGGATGCCATGAGTAACATAGGGTGTGACCTAGGTTGGGATGTCATGTATGACATAAGGTAGGATGCCATGTGTGACATAATGTAGGATGATATGTGTGACATAAGGTAGGATGCCATGTGTGACATAAGGTAGGAGGCTATGTGGGACATGGGGTAGGAGGCCATAGGGACATGGGATGTGATGCCATGTGGGACATAAAGTAGGATGTCATTAGGACATTGGGAGGGATACCATGTGGAACATATGGTGGGACATCAGGTGGGAAGCCACTGATGCGGGACACAGGGAGGGATGCCATGTGGGACATAGGGAGGGATGTCATGTGGTACATATGGTTGGATTAATGTGGGACATACATGTAGGTTTGGATCTATGTGGGTCATAGCATGGGATGCCATATGGGACATATGGTGGAATGCCATGTGGGACATATGGTGGAATACCATGTAAGACACTATGGTGGAATGCCATGTGGGAGATATTGTGGAATGCCATGTGGGACAAGGCATGGGATGTTATGTGGGACATGAGGTGGGATGTCATTTGGGACATGGGATGTGGGACATAGGGTGGAATGCCATGTGGGTCATAGGATGGGATGCCCTGTGGGACATATGATGGAATGCCACTTGGGACATGGGATGTCATGTGGGACATGGGGTGGGATGCCATGTGGGAGATATGGTGGAATGCCATGTGGGACATGGGATGGGATGTCATGTGGGACATGGGGGTGGGACATGAGTGGGATGCCATGTGGGACATGGGGGTGGGACATGGGTGGGATGCCATGTGGGACATGGGATGCCATGTGGGACTTAGTGTGTGATGCCATTTTTATAATTGGCAGGGTTATGTAATATGTGTGTCAATTTTCATGGGCATGCGAAGCATGACGATATTTACCGTTCTAGTTATTACAAAAATGGTAAGAAAGAGATCCTTATTCCAAGTAAAAGAAGTTATTCAGAAGATGCTATTCACATTCATGTACTCTTAAAGTAGCATGTTTACTATAAGGAGAAATTTTCAGCTCCTTACATCTTCTTTCACTGCAATGGAAAAAACAGTAAAAGATTATTGAACTATTCTTTATATTTTCTCTAAATTTAAGAAAATTGTATTTCCCTAAATACCTAATAGCCAATATATTAATCGTTGAGGCTGTGTGGGAGGAAGTCAGCAGATTCCTTCTCAGGGATTATGTATTTCCAGTACTTCAGGAGAAAGTGGAGAGATTTTTTCCTGATGTTTGCCTTCAGGCTGAGTCGTGAATTATTTAAAGGCTCTACATTTTCAGTGCTTTTTGTATGTATTTTGCCTTTCATAGTTAGGTGCTTTGAAAATGTTGCAAGTGTTGGAATGTATTGCTATTGTAGTTTTTGTCAACATCTATATTTTCAAGATCCAGTGTGTAATCATTTTAAGCTTCAATAAATACTGTATCAACTTTTAAGACAATCTTGTCTATCTTTTGTCTAGAATTTACAGAATATTTTCAAGAAATGGAAAAAGTGAAAGCCTACATGAGTGTATACAGATCCAGAAACTTAGTGTCTTTGTAACGGATGAGTATTATAAAGTATATGATTTACATGTAGTTCATACCAAATCCTAATTTCCTATATCAAAATCTGTTTTGAAAATTACATTTTCATGCTTGCAAATTTAAACTAGAACATCAATGATGTAGTAGCTCGACATATTTTTGGATGGTTACAAGCCTGTTTTTGGCGAGGATACTAAACATATTGTGAATATATGTAATGGCGATTGTCCAGCCGTCCGTCCGGCGTCCACAGTTTTTCCTGAGAATTCCTCAGAAATGTTAGGTTTTGAGAATTCCTCAGAAAATGTTAAAAGCTCTTCAGAGTTCCTCAGAAAAAGTCAAAAGTTTCTTCAGATATCCTTATGGAAGGTTAGATTTTCCTTACAAAACGTTAAAGATTTTCATGGGGTCCATGCAGGGCATATGATATAATTAAGCTTGCATCCAGTAGACCACTGGTTTTGTAACTAAAACCAGTTTCGCGAAGCCATGGTTTCTGTCTGATTCATGTTTAAAAAAAAAAAAACTGAAAAACCGAAAGTACGAAAAACCAAACGACTGAAAGAAAATAAAAAATGGTAAAAATCGGTTTTATTTCAATAAAAAAGTTCATTCTTTGTGTATGAATGTATTTTGAAGTATCTTTTGATATATTTGTAAAAATATGTGATATAATTGCAGAATAAATTAATAATACGATTGAGAAATTAGAATGTTTAGAAATGCATAGTCATAAATATTACATGTACCTGTAATAACAGTCTCGAATCTGCTAGATAATGTCTCTTCTTTATGGGCTCATATTTCTACGAACAAAACAACTGTACCTTTATTTCTTTATAATCCCGTTTAGTTTAAGTCCTTCACATTCTCTCCACAGTCCTTTTGTCGTGTAAAATACTTGTTAATCCATTATAAATCCCGGCGATACCAATATCGCAAATCACAAGACACATTCACTCATAAATTCACAACAAACCCTGCTTTACATGTGCTGTGCAAAATTTTCCTAAATTTACAAAACAACACATTGTGTATTAGGCACGACGGCCCCTGGATATGAAACTTGTGAATGAATATTAGATTCACGAGTGTGATTTCAGTGCCGTAATTGGTCAAAAAAGTTAACTTTATTCCCACTGTATGTAAATCTGCGCAAAAGGTCATTTTTTCTCACGCGCAGCACCAGTACAGGGAGTTGTCATGGTCACTTACCCTACGATAAGTGATTAGGGCCGATAATTTGTTCCTTGACACTGTGTATCATATTTTCTAAAGTTTTTAGTTTGAATCTGGGAAAAACTGTTGCTATAATTAGCATGGTAAATTGCATGATCCTTATGGAATAATGATGCAAAATAAAGATAAATTTAATATCCCTGTGCTATTAGTATCACACACCAGGAAGCTGGTATATGATTCACAATTAGATCGCAAGAGAAAATGACCATTCATCCCCTCAATTTTTTTTTTTTCATTCCTTTCCTATCTCATTTTTTGTGTAAAATATACTTTTGACCAACTGTCCTAGTCAAAATTGTTCAGATTGAAAAAGAACGAAATATTTCATGCATTTTGTTTGAAATATTTCTTCTGTTCTCTGTAATTATGTTTACTCATAAAAGCACTTGCGATGGAATCTTCTGTCTCAATCACGTGTGTGTAATTGTCCCATGGCACGTGTGATTCGCTTGGGGTACAAGCTCAAATGATTTCATTGGTGTAAAGTAGAGCGAGTTTATATATGTTTTGCCGACCCGTTAGGTGATAGCCTTGTTGGTATGTATCAGTTAATGACATTATCTCTACACTCCGCTCTGCTTATCGTTTTAGAAAGAACAAACAGAATGTTCAAATACAGTTGTGTTTTGCCATCTTATTACAATTTTGAGTGACCAAAGATATTGCTTATCATAGTTAAATGTTTCAAATCAATGTAGAACTAAAAATCTTATCTGCAGAGTGCCAAGAATTTATTTTACTTGGGTGTATGTAAAGCGGCCTATGCTGTAAAAATAAAATGTTTTTACAACCCCTTGCTGAAACAATGAAACGTTGTAAGTACGGTTTAAGTATGGAATACAATGTAATTCAGTTTAATTTTCAATTATGATGTATTCAAATCACGTATCGTATTATTCCTAGAGATATTGCAGGTAATACACTTTTATTTTGAAGAAGAAAATACAAATTTGATTGGGAGTAGGTCACTACTTTTCGTTAGTGGGCATTTCTTTTCTGTGCACTCTCGTTCGCACAGTTTTTGGTGAATACCATATAAGGCTATAGGGCGGACCCTTTGGTGGCCTAAATATAATTGAAAATGCCACCGCGATGCACAAACTTGGCCAATTTAAAGTAAAACCATAGCAAGAATGATTATTGAACTTGAAAAATAACAGAGAGGTACCGTATGCATGATTATTGACTTTCTTATTTTTGGTTGAACATAAGAGCCATGGTCTAGTCATGGTTAATGTTTCAAAGAAATGTTGAGTATCAAGTGGGTGGGATCTCAACTGTAAGATTTTCGCTGGATGCTACATGCAAATGAGCAGCAATTGTACTGGGCGTGATCAAGTACACGATGGCTAGCACCGCATTGTAAGATGATGCATTTAGAGGCTTAATTTGTATCTGTTTTACAACTATCCAACAAATTTCTTTTCTTTTTTACATGAAAGAGAATTGAAATCATCACCATAAATAGATATCTTGAGCAAATAAGATCATATACTGTAGGTGGCCTGTCGAAACAGCATTTTTCATAACTTTTTTACTTGACTGGCTTGGGCAGCGGAACTGTTTAATGCCTTTCGGACCTAGACTGACAAATGAGTAAAATCGGCATCATTTGAGGGGCAAATAGAGTAAAATCACTTTACACGCAAACAACATAAAGTCTATTAATACATTGTATTTATCAATGCCTCTGTTATCATTTTCAACATTATTTACAGAAAATACTGTGATACATACATCTTTAGCTGCTATCATATAACAGTGCATGCAATGCACTTTATGTTCAGAGCTTGTTTACATTACGGGTGAAAAAACGGTTTTCCGGTTAAAACCGGTTTTTGTTTTGGAAACCGACCTGTTTCACGTTGGGGTAAAACCATTCAAACTTAGATGTGATGTATATCATGTGGTATACATTAAGGGCTATATGAGGCATAATTATTTGACTTAGCCTTTTTTTCTTACTCACGGTTCATTTGCATATAAGTTATTATATGAACTGACACTTTTCATACATAGTATGCTCAATCAGGGACTGATAGATAGGATGAGACTTCTTATAGAGCCTATGGCCTATGGGATGGCATGTAGGACATGGAGTGGGATGCCATGTGGGACATGGGGTGGGATGCTATGTGGAACAGGAGGTGAAATGCCATGTGGCACATAGGGTGGAATGCCATGCGGGACATAGGGTGGGATGCTATGTGGACGGGGTGGAATGCCATGCGGGACATAGGGTGGAATGCCATGCGGGACATAGGTGGGATGCTATGTGGGACATGGGGTGGGATGCCATGTGGAACAGGGGGGAATGCCATGTGGGATATATGGTGGAATGCCATGTGGGATATATGGTGGAATGCCATGCAGGACTTGGGGTGGAATGCCGTGCGGGACATAGGGTGGAATGCCATCACGGGACATAGGGTGGAATGCCATGGATGCCATGGGTCATGGATGTCTTGTGGGTCATGGGATGTCATGTGGGACATCGGGTGGGATGCCATGTGGAACATTGGGTTGGGATGCCATGGGGACATGGGGTGGGATGCCATGAGTAACACAGAGTGTGACATAGGTTGGGATGCCATGTGTGACATACGGTAGAAGGCCATGGGGATATGGGATGTGATGCCATGTGGGGCATAAAGTGCGATGTCATTTGGACATTGGGAGGGATACCATGTGGAACATATGGTGGGATCAATGTGGATGCCATGTGGGACATCAGGTGAGAAGCCACTGGTGCGGGACATATGGTGGGATACTATGAAGGACATACAGAGAGATGCCATATGGGACACAAGGAGGGATGCCATGTGGGACAGGAAGAGATGTCATGTGGGACAGGGAGGGATGTCATGTGGTACATATGGTGGGATTAATGTGGAACATACATGTGGGATGGAATCCATGTGGGACATAGGGTGGGATGCTATGTCAGTCATAGGTGGGATGCCATGTGGGACATATGGTGGAATGCCATGGGACATATGGTGGAATGTCATGGGACAAGGGATGGGATGTCATGCGGGACATGGGATGCCATGTGGGACTTTCGGAGATTCCGTTTTTATAATTGGCGGGTCATATGATATGGATGTCAATTTGCATGGGCATGCGAACCATTAGAGTATTTACCTTTCTAGTTTGTTGGTGGGTTGTTAATTTGAGTAGGCTGGGATTGATGTTTATTTTATAGGGAAATGCAATAGGAGCTTTAATATCGTTGTGATGCTAGAACATAAATTATGTAGTAACTCAATATATGTTTTGGGGTGGGTATAAGACTAATTTTGTTGGAGGAGTTACATTGGGTAGGCTTAGGTTGTTAGAAAAGAACACAAGTTTGATTAGCAGTGACTCAACAAAAGGTTGGGAATGCCTGGAAGGGTGGGTAAACCTTACAGGCTCTGGGCAAAATAAATTTGGGTCTAGCCCTGAACAATGACTCTGCAATATCTTTGTTATGGGACCCAAAGCACCAGAGGTGTCAAAAGGAACTCGGGGAAGCGGAGAGATCAGAAAATCAAGTTCATGTGCATTTTTTGACAGTAATTGAGGGGCACTTTTCTTTAAAAAAGGGACACTCTAGTCAGTTGACAGTTTTGCTTGCGGTAGGCAAATTCCGCCTATGGGTTCAACGATTAGGAAGCCAGGACCAGTGTTGACAATTACCCATCGGGTGAAGATGTAAAGGCTTCTTTTGAAAATTGCTGCTTAGAAAATTATTAGGGGCTCACCTTCTCCCACCAAGGCCCTCGGTGTCAGTGCCCCTGATAAAATATTATGCTTAAATTATGTCAAATGAATACTAAATGAATGTGACAACCTCTATGTATTATGTAGTATTTGTGAGTGAGTGGATACCTATTTGTTTTCAAGCTTCAAGAATCACCTAGAATAACTTCAAATAAGTTGCAAAAGGGCGCATCCAGGATCCAGACCAGTCCACCCACAACCTTCAAAAGAGCACCTTCTGCCCGCGTCTGCACAATTTCAAAAGGGCACCTTTTCCCCTTAATCTTCGACAAGGGCAATGCCCCTTCCCCCTTGCGCTGTGGTTCGACATAGCTGCAGAGGTCAAAATCCCTATGGGCCCCCATGACTCTAGTTGCCCCACTGCGTATGGGAGCTTTAATATCATTTGAATTTGTAAAAACTGTTTTTCAAGTAAGCTTAAAATATCTAAGCCTCAACATCAATCAAGATGATGCAATTTTTTTTAACAATGTTTGCTTTTAAGTGAAATAGAAATCAAATTACAGACAAAACATCAACAAAATACTTTTGTATCAAATCAAGATGGATAAGACATGATTTCTACCTATTGCTGTATTAGCCATTCTAAACAAATGATTAATTATTGCAATTAATGAATCACAATTAATCAATATAAGCATCTAGTCTAATATCATTCCACAATTACAAATTCAAGTGGCAATGATTATAACAAAATATAACTAAAACGATCTTTACACTTTCTTTTGATGCCTTCTTTAATATAAGATGAATTTACTTGACCCCTGAATCCTATACCCATCACATATAATGGTGATTTTCCTGAAAATGGAAGAAGATTGTTCGGAACTAAAGGAATTTACCCCAAAATTGACTATAAAGTTCAGAAAATGAGCAAAAAGTTCGAAAATGAGCAAAATGTCCCGAAAATTGAAGAAAACTACCTGGAAATGAAAAATGAAAAGAAAAAAAAAAAATCATGGAAATGTTATGAAATTCTAAAAAAATTGGTTTCATAGTCTCAATTTCTCATTGGAGCAATATCCTGTCTCATTGACGTTAATGAATAAAGTTGATATCCTTGTTTCGTTACTGTTAGCAAGTTGATAGCTTTATACATTTGTGTACAGTACAACCTGTCAAAAACAATCATGATCGTCTTCTTAATCAGAAAATACTTTTCAGTTTGAACAGCGAAATTCATACATGGGCCTCATGATAATATATATCAGATTATATTACAGATTTTTGCGATCAATTTTACTGTATAATTTATGTATGGGTAGGCTTTTTTAGAAGAGTTACTCAACACCAAACTGTACTTTATATTGTATACAGTATAGTACGTTCATGTGCAGTTTTGTGTGCAGTGATGATATTAATTTCTTAACACGTTTGCAGAAGTGACTTAACATTACTTTCAGGTTTGACATATAGACATGCATCACAGTATCACTCTGTTGTTATTTTTCAGATGAACGTAGATACATTTTAGATTATATCTGTTTCAATCTTATCCACAACAAATTTTGTTCACACAATGGCTAACTGTTTGTTGTATCATTGTTTGATCAATTTAGGGGGTGGAGGTAAACACAACAATCTTGATTTTTTTAGAATGTATGAATTCCATAATGTAAAACATTTTCATTTCAGTTTGGAATTTTATTTTTTGGGAGTTTTTGCTGTGAAAATTTCTAGATTTGCTGAGTTGCTGTGAAAATTTCTAGATTTGCTGGGCTTACATTACACAACAGCATTTTAATGGTGACAAAGCTGTTTAATAGCTCTATAATTTTGATCACATTTTAATGTTTTGTGCACATGCATATTCAAAAGGTAACATACAGTAAGTATATAGCCTGCAGTATTTTTGAAAATGCCTAGACTCATCTGATTTAAAAATCTTTTTGTTTTGCATCATTAGCATTATGCTTATATTCAAGAAATCCTATAAAAGATTAGTTCAGGATTAGTTCAACAAGAACATCAATGATGTAGTAGCTCAACATATATTTGGAGGTGGTTACAAGCCTGTTTTTATTGGTGGGTAGTTAATTTGAGTAGGAAAGAAATACATGTTTGATGTTTATTTTATATTTTTTGAAAATGCAAACGGAGCTTTAATATCGTTGTGATCAATGGTGCCTTCATTGGCACACGTGCCCCCCCTCCTACATGTCTGAAATGTCAACATATCTCAAAGGATAATTTTAGGGTCAAGCAAGTCTATCTTATATGAAACAGGACTTCAAAATAATGAAGAAAGCATTACAAAATCTCACTCTGTTTAGGAGATATCTAAGTTTAAAGTTTGGTTTTATTTGTGTCACTGAAATCTGACTATATCATAGCCTCAGATTCCTCAGTCTAAATGTATTCTATCATATATTTATTGTTCTGCGATTTTGTTGCTTTAAATTCATGGGATGTTTAAAAAAAAAGTAGTCAAACTGAATTTAGGAAGGGTATTTATGTGAAGATGAAGATGCCAACTTTTCATAGTAGACTTACTAAACTAGTCATTTCTACACATAAAAGACAGAGCTTTAAACTTGAATATCTTCTTGAAAATAAGATTTGAAAACGCTTTCTTCACCATTTGGTTTCATTTGAAGACCCATCTTTCATATAAGATGGACATGCTTCAAGTTGACCACTGAACTAATCCTTTAACCTGATTCGATAGAAACATGTTGGTGCTAGAGGAAACCCATGATTATCACTGTGTTCAACAATTCATTACAGAGTTTTATGTTTTAAGGAAATGTAATCCAGCTTTTTCTTCCCTGAAATTTGCATAGGAAGTAATAATTATGAAATTGATTATGAGAATGTGGGTGGTAAATAACAGGTGTAAATTCCTTTTTTAGCTCAACGACAACCACTGTATGTCATTGAGGTTATTTATTTGCTGTTCGTTCAGAAAAACAGAACATTTTTGTTTGTTGTGCAAGATTAAAGTGTACAATTACAATACACTAACTGGATAGTATTGGTCATTTCTGTCAATCTGTATAATTAAAACCAGGCCAAGCAAACGCAAGCGTAGCCCATTTCTTGTTCCATGGAGCTTAATAGTTTCATCTTACATAGAGACAGTGACCAAATTTTAATTGAGATATTCACTGTCTCAAGTACATGCTACTGTAAGTCTGTCTGATTGATCATGTGGGTAGGCAGGAAATAGATTTGTTTTAGACTTCGACGATGTGGGTAGGCAGGGAATAGATTTGTTTTAGAGTTCGACGAGGTGGGTAGGCAGGGAATAGATTTGTTTTAGACTTTGATGTGGGTAGGCAGGGAATAGATTGGTTTTAGAGTTCAATGTGGGTAGGCAGGAATAGATTTGTTTTAGAGTTCGACGACATGGGTAGGCAGGAATAGATTTGTTCTAGAGTTCGACGAGGTGGGTAGGCAGGGAATAGATTTGTTCTAGAGTTCGACGAGGTGGGTAGGCATGGAATAGATTTTTTTAGAGTTCAATGTGGGTAGGCAGGGAATAGATTTATCTGAGAGTTCGATGTTGGTAGGCAGGAAATAGATTTGTTTTAGAGTTCGATGTGTGTAGGCAGGAATTAATTTGTTTAGAGTTCAATACAAAGTAGATCAGGATTGATCTTTGAGAGGGAAACCTGCAATTGCAGGAAGTAACTGACAGCTCGGTGGTTGATTGTGCATCTGGGAAAAGAGGTCAGTGCTGGAATGCATTTTGTTCTGATGTCATTAACACACAGTTCTGATGTCACAGGCCTGGAATGGTGCTTCTCATGTCTCTTTAGAATGATGTCTGAATTATATGAACACCAAACTCAAAATGATATTTCTTGTTGAGATACGAGAAACCCCCTCTCCCCCCAAAAAAAAAAAAAAAAGAAAAAAAGCACTGACTTAAACTTTAAAGTATCTGCTTTCCCTATACACTCTTACTGAGTATTAACAGTTTAACATATGGGCCTCAGCTATTAAGTTAAAAATTGATAGAAACTTTTTCATTCATGCAGTAAAAGTACAAAAGTGAAAAGTTAATCAGTTTTGAAATTGGACTTTGAACTTGTCTGTCTGTGTTTGGATATGTATATGGTTAACACAAAACATACAGTACAGTACAAAGTTCTGTTAGCAGGTGCACATGTACTGCACATCTTTTCGAAGCACCTGTGAGGTAATGTTCTAAATATAGAAATTTCAGTGAACGTGACAGACATAAGCTATCAAGTTTGAATTCTGTGTTGAGGATTTTTGACTTGTATATATGTGTGAAAGGACAGGAAACTCACAATTTTGGTATGAACTTTGAAATATCTTTGTTATATTTACTTATTGAAGATGATGAGTGGAATGGGGTTACTGTCGATACCCAAAATCTCTTTGTCTAGAATTATGGTAGGGTTTTAAAAACAATGGAATAAACTCTGAATATTTTGGCCAAAAATGGCCAGAAATTATACCCTTTTCATTTCTTTTTCAAGTTTTCATTATTATTCAAAATCTCGCCTTTGACATTCAAATTAGAAAAAAAGTTTGAACATTTCTATGTTGCTCCCAATTGACACATGATTATTAGCGAAAAACAGTAAGATTCTTCTCCTGGGCATTTCATTGGTTAGCATGTAATTCCTTTTCTCTGTTTCAGACACATACCTTACATGTAACTCGGGTTTATTATTACAGTACTTAGTCAGAAGTATCACTTCCTAAATGGCATCAAGTGTGACTAATGAAATATTCATATATGTAACAGGAGAATGTTTTTAAGGGAATTCCAGTGAGGTTCACGAGGCACAAGCTCCTTAATTAATGCCTCGGAAGATCATTTCCAAATGTTGCGCATATAAGGATGCCTCCAGTGGAAGCGTCACAGTACTTGATGAGCAGTTGGAGGGCACTTAGATTGATCAGGGAGCTCCCTGCATCGATCCAGTAGCTAGTTTGTAGCTATGTTGTGATTCTGAGGAGGGTACATTACAATGACTACAATCATGGTCCCCAAGAGGACTTTATGTGACCCTGAGACAAACTCCAAATGAGGGGCCCTAGTGAGGGAAGGATTTAACAACAAAAATGTCATTTGCATTTTTTTTACTTTTCATGCAAAGTGAATTCTAAAAATAGAAAAGTTCTTGGTGAGTTTATTAATTCTTTTCACACTGTTTCAGACATTTTGCATAGCCTGAAGCTGCCCTAGATCCACGGCTCTCATGAATCCAATTTTCCAGAGTTAGATCAGGGAGCTTATGGCAGCTCTCTGGTTATATTCATCTCAAGCCCTAGCACCCAGGGAGCTTTGAGCAGTCCTTTAAAGCATGGGGATTTTTTTGCAATTAGTATTATAGGGAAATATTAACTTTTTTTTCTGCTAGATCAAAAAGTACATCATGTGTTCCTTTTCTCACATTATATAGACTTTACAAATTTTCAGACTTTTTTTAAATTTGATAGATTTAACAAAATTTGTTTCCTGTAAAATTAATTATTACATTTGTCAAGTATGCATTTATCCATTTTACATATGATATGTGCTAGAAAGCCTTGAACATGAATTTCTGATGCTTCAAAGTCCCCAAAGTCTGCTGCTTTGTTAATATTCGCTCATACATCGCCTGTCAAATGAAAAACACTTGTGCTCGCGTGAGTGAAACGCTATTCATATTTATTATCATTGAGCTTGCTTGAGACCTTCACTAATTCATCCATCACGTTATAGCAAAACCATGAATGGAAATAAATAGTGTAAGCTACTGTTGTGCTGTGTGTTGAATGAAAATGCTGACGAATATTCCGCTTATTAATCACTAACTTATGAAAACCTTGAGTTTGTCCTTAGTGGGTGTGTTAAGCATAAAACTTACAGCACGGGCATTTTGATTGGTACATGTGGTGTACAGTAAGTGGCTGCAAACTACTGCAAATTAAAGATCCATGTACATCAACTTATATCAGGTGGGGTATCGGGATAATAACTTAAACTGCTGTTATTTTACAGCAATGGAAAACTATATAAAGTGCTGTTTTCCTAGTGTTGGAAATTGACCAAGCATTTCAATGTTTAATATTTTATGTACATAATGTGTATATATTATTATTAGTTGAGTTGTTTGGCAGTGAACATGTAGTTTGTGGAAGCTTGGCATCATAATCAGATTTGATTGTTTTGCACCAATGGTAGAAAAATAAATTTTACATTATGGCAACAACATATGCACGTGGCATGCATTTAAAAATCTGATTTCACTTCTATACAGTACCATCTTTTTAGTATACAAAGGTTCCTGAATCTTTATTTTTTTACAAACAAAATTACTGGTTTTAGAAATCTGTGCAAAAATATTTTTGATCAAAGATGCCTTTTTCATGCATGTAGGTGATAATTTTTTTCTGTTTAAAATTGGGAGCGAAGCTTATCCATACAAGATTTTAATTGCTTGCGTACTCCAGTGGTTGTAGCTAGCTGTAAAATGTTTCAGAGAAATTCTGGCAAAATGCAAGACCATGTAGGCTTTTGATGTCACTCATATCTTTGTTGCATATTGTTCTGTTTTTGGAATTACTTACTGTATAATTGACACATGCAGACCAATTATATAATTTTTTGGCTCACCTTTTCCATGTATAAGATTTGGGAAGAACTATTGTTTTTCTTTGGTAGGATCATGTGCAATCAAGTACAAAGAGTTATTCCATGAAGTGATGTTGTCTCTCTTACCTAAAAGTAACTGTGACAGATCAAACTTGAGGAAGATATGGTCCTGGAATGTTGTGGGTTAAATATTGACTGATCATTTATGCAAATTTCTTCTTTTTTGTTCCTTTAGCTGGGAAGTACCCTGGTAATACACCCTACTCCTCTTCGTCTGGTGTAAGCAGTCAGTCTTCGGGGTCTCCAGGAGGTGGTCTACCAATGTCTGGATATGCCCATGCTGCACCTCCTGTTGGAACAGATCAAACGTCTACCACAGCCATCGCCAGAGCAAAGCTGGACAGCCTAAAGAGTTGGAGTGTATCAACGTATAAATGTACCAGGCAGCTTGTCCAAGTAAGTGTACCTTATTGCAGAGAATCATGATCATGGAAGAGGGACATGGTTTGTTTGAATCCTCAGGAAGTACTCTTGTAGTGCCAGATAGTTAACGGTATAATGGTACATGGATAGTTAGAGGCAACTTCCGGAGGAAAAAACAAACTTGTAAATAGTAATGTATTGTGTTAAAATTGGTTAAAACTTGACCATATTGAATATTCAGATTTTAAAGAAAATTTGTGATGTGTATGATCAGGCATAATGCTTTAATGACTTGAAGGAAAATAGACAAAGAGTTTATGATTCTTTACCAGATTCCCCAATCAATATCTTAGTGGAAAAGACATTTCAATATCATTTTCAAAGACTTTGTCAATTAGATACTTAAGAAGTTGAATCCATCCGAGCCAATAGGCTCGTAGGGTCGGTGCTTATCTCCGGTTTCCATGGTGCAAGTATCTACCTACTGTGGTGTAGCGGTTATCATACCTGTCTACAGACCACGAGGCCCCGGGTTCAATCCTGGGGTGGGTAGACACGCCAGTGCACCACATCTGGTTATCAAAGGCCGTGGACATTGACTTGGTTGTCGATGTTATGTCTGTCCGTACATCGTACCTGTGTTCTCGTCCAGGTCGTATTAAGCGTTTCGTGATAGCATTTGTACTATCATAACTGAATACGCAGGCGACAACCCCGTCATTGTAATTGTGTGTTCAACTCTCTCTCTCTCGCAAGCAGATGAGAGCACATAACTCCCCTGGATGCCAGTCCATCACAGGTAAACACCCCAGCAATGCTGGTACTCATTTTACAGTGGAGTGGACTGGAGCAAATAAAGTAAAGTGTTTTGCTCAAGTACACAATGCCGGGCTCGCAGTGGGAATCGAGCCCGATACCTTATGCATATGTGCAAGACTCCTTAACCACTGAGCCACTGCACCTCTTAGCCAGTTAGATAAAGGAATATAAAGTATTGTATGAAGATTTTGAGCAAATTTTACTTGCATAAAGAATTCTCAAGCTGCATCAGCTATGACTCGAATGCTGAAAAAGCTATTTTCAAAATTCAATGACTTCAGTGGTTTAGAATGTTAAAAAACATTGTAGGTACCAGAACCTAATGAAGTGAATTGTGGAGGAAGTAAATCATATAGATTCACAATAAGTTTGTGAAAGCTTGTAGGTCATTATAGACATGAAATAGCAAAAGGGTTTACAACTTCTTTAACTTCCATGTTTCCCCTGAACTTATGCATGGTAACATAAGTGCCTTCAATAGGGTCAACTTAATTAATCATCTATTCTGCCTGTGATAGAAAAATTATTAACCATTCTCATGAATTTAGCAGGCATGAGACTCACAGGTTAGATGGGTGACACCGGACTGGATAGGTATGAAATTATGTTATATTGTTTATCCTGACCTCATGTACTTGAGCATACAACTTGCTTTCTTATTATTAAAGTGTATGTACCATAAGCTTTGTTAAATCAATATATTAACCCTTACTCTCCCAAGGTTCCAAAAATAGAATAAACTATTTCTGAAATTTTTGGAAAGAGGATTTTTTCAGCACTTTCTGTTCCATTTGTACCAAAACAAGTTCGACTTTTATGAAAGCTAACATGTTAAACTTTCCAAAAATGTGCATATTTCCGAATTCAAATATGCAAACTAGGTCATTGAATTAGCATATTAGGTCTCCAAACATTCTATCTTTATGACACGCTTGTGCCTTGTGGCTAAATAGCAAAAAATATGGATAGAATTTCTGAATCGTCCTTGGAAAGACCTTTCATTTGATACTATTCATGGATTTTTAGGAATCAGAAGAAAAAAAATGACGCAAATATGAAAAATTGGGTACATTTTGACCTAAAAATTATCCCCCGATTCTGTGAATAATCTATCCAATGGCACTAAATTTTCCAAAAAATGCATTTTCCCTTCTATGATGTCCAAAACTAATAGAATGCAGAAAAACAAGATGTTTACATCATCATTTGCAAAAAATGAAACAAGAAATTATGCAAATGATATGCAAATTAGGTCATTTACCTCATTTATTATGCACAAAAGTGTTTTTTGTTTATTTCTGACCCAATTTCAGCCATTACAAGCTTCACAGCTACTTTTATGTTGATAGACTATGCTGATTATCTATTGACTCTTACTTCTGTTCATTCCACATGGAATTCATAAGAAATGTTTGCCGAAAAGGTCCAAATTTGTAAAGTCTTCTGCTATACCTTGTTGCTGCAAATAGAATTAAAAATAAATAAAAAAAATTGCAACTATATTCATTCAACTTACTTTAGTTTGGTCTTCCCATAATCAGTTACCGAAGACCTCGTGGTCGATCCCGGCCACTCTCCACCAGTACTTCCCACAGATGATAGTCTTTATCGGCTGCAGGGATGACCTTCGACCGCTGTATCTCCTGCAGCCGAGCGCCCGCTCTTCCTCCCTGGTTTTGAAGGCAGCTTTTTCCGCTGCAGTCGGATTTTCTTTGAGTGGTGATGGTGGCGAGACTGCAGCGGAAGGCCTGGAAGAGGGGCCTGGGCTCATCTTCAACGGTCTGTCCCTCTTCCTCTTGGGTTGGGGAGTAAGCGGGCGGCTCGTCCTCTTCAAGCATCGATAACATGTTATCGCATAACATGTTATTGTGGTTTCTAGTAGCGGGCGGCTCATCTTCTTCAAGATACGCATAACATGTTATCGCATAACATGTTATTGTGGTTTCTAACCTGCCCCACAATTTTGTGGTAACCGTGGGGACAGACTTTTACAGCTGGGAAGCCCGGGTACATACAGGGCCCAAAATGTTTGTTTTATCGATCTAGTCATCACCACAACAGTGGCATAGCCAGGAGGAGGGGGGGAAGGATCATGGTCCCAAAAAAATGGGGCATCAAAATAATGTACCGATACTAGGCCTATATACAAGCATTTTCCTCTAAATGGGCCTGGGGCACCCCAACATGTGTATTTTGCCCTAACATGGGACCCCTACTCCACTTTCCCCATAAAATTGTGATTTCGGCCCTGAAATAATGGAACTTGGATTTTGTGATATTGGGAATACACATATTTCAGTAGGCCTAAATTTACAATTTTGCCATTGGGAAATACATATATTTCAGTCCATTTAGAAATGTTATTATTGGGGTTCAGCTTTCATTTGTTTCATCCGGGCTATTATAGAAAGGAACTAAATCCTTTTTTATATGTGATTTTAGTGTCCCTTTTACTTGTTTATCGTAACAAGGAAAAAATCCCCGCTAATTTATCATTAGAATTCTATAAGCCTTATTTTATTACTACACATTTACAATGTAGTACTTTCGCTATTTTTGGAAGAAAACACTCACCAACTCCGTAATTTGGAACAGATCCCTATCCATCTCAGCAGGCTCTATATTCTCCTCTTCCTTAATCTTATTGAGTTCTGGTACATCTTCTTCATCAGAAGTACCTTCCGACCCCTCTGAGTCATCATTATTCTGAAGAAAACATAGAGTCGGAAGGCACGTTGACGTTGTAACTTGTATTTCGCCATTTTGTGATGTCGAATGTGCGAAGAAAAAAAAAAAAAAAAACGAAATTGACGTCATCATCAGAGACCTTTAGGCAAGTAGAGGGGGTGCATCTGTTATTGTAATAGTTCGTCTGAACGATCTATTTCTCCTCTACCCGTAGAGATTTTAAAAATTCAATACAATATTTGGGCCTTTTTTTATATTTTTTCATCAAAAAGGTCAAAAAAATGGCCCAAAATCACAAATTTTGGCATATTTTCTCCAACAAAACACAAACATTGACCAAGTACAAGTAAAATTCGTGTAGCAACCAACAATTCAAACTATCTTTATACTTTACCTGAAAAAAAAAATTGAAAAAATATTCATGTATGACATTCGTCTTTAAAAAAAAAAAAAAGGCTGTTTTTTTAAAATGCACTTTTTGTAACGATTTTACTCAAAAATTTCAATCTAACCTCCCAACAAAATAACCATATTATGAAAGATCTATTCAATCTGGTTTGAATGAACTTATTTGCAGCTCTATAGGATTTTGGGAAGGTACTCAAAACATTTTTGGAAAATGGATCGTAACTGTCACGGTCACCGTGACGCTGGGAGAGTAAGGGTTAATACAGTAACATGCCTACTATTGCTTGAATTCAGGAAATAGCTGCCAGACAGTTGTTCGGAAATGATGATATTAAATAATATTTGCATTTGTTAAATCATCTTATTCCAGAGATCATTTCCTGCCTGAGGCACTGAGTAACAATACAAATGTGAAAGGTTAGATCTTAATGTTGATGAAACAGTACAAAAATAAGAGTATAGTAGTTTAGCAATATGCATAAAACATGTCCTTCTTATATGAAAAGATAAAAAAAAGAAGCAATTCAAATAGTAAATAAAATATTGTATGTCATGGGATATCAAATTGTTTAAGCTTTCACAAATTTGTATGATTTGTTTATACCAGCCTAATTGAACAGACCTGCCAACTAGTACGATTTTGCCGTATTTAATACAGGAATATGTTGGGAATACGATTGTACGTTTTTGCGCCAGAATACGGTTTTTTAATATATTTTTTATTATTATTTATTTTTATTTTTAAATTTTTATTTATTATTATCATTATTTTTTTACTCATACTTTTACGCTCCGTTGGCGTTCATGTCCTCTTAAAGGATTTTTGCCACGACTTAACTGATTCAGAATACGATTTATAACCATTTTCAACACCTGACAAGTTTCCACGGGCACTGTTCTCTTGCCAAATTTTTCCCTGTGGTAAATACATTTTAACCACTACATAATCTGACATCAAATAGCAACAGTAAACCTTTGTTTTGTACATTTTGTTTGAAGAGTACAGTTTTTTTTATCAAAAATATAACTTTTGTAGTTCCAGAATACACTTTGGTGATCCTAAAGGTTGGCAGGTCTGATTGAAGGGTGTCAAAGGACAATCACACAAGAAAAATACAAGTAACAGACAAGTACAACAGACAAATACCTAAAACCTTGGTTATTGTCATCTAAGTTTCAATTTTTGTTGTACTTTACAATTTTTCATTTTTGTTACAGGAGAGGCTGGGAAAGGCTTCCAGGACGGTAGACTTACAACTAGAGGCTCAGATAGAGGTTTTGAGGGACACTCAAAGAAAATACGCAAACATTCTTAAACTCGCCAAGATTCTAACTAGTCAATTTTACTTAGTAGTACAAACGCAGAGGGCCCTTGGAGATGCTTTCGGGGACCTTGCTCAGAAATCCACTGAACTACAAGAAGAGTTTAGCTATAACTCTGAGACCCAACGATCGTTATGCAGCAATGGAGAAATCTTGCTTAGCGCCCTCAACTTCTTCACGTCTAGCGTTAGTACACTGTGCAATAAAACCATGGAAGATTCATTGATAACAGTGAAACAGTACGAATCAGCAAGGTAGGGAAAAAACTTTGTTTGTGTAAAATTACAATTTGCAACCCATTGATGATTAAGAGAGGTGGTTTATTTATAGATCAGAAATTGTACAATGATATTAAATTGTACAATGATATTGTTGTGCCACATAGTTTTCCAGAATCTCATCAATTTGTTTTTGTTGCTGTGGAGCTACAGCGTGAGTGCTATGCTCACATAGCTTTACTCCCATCTTTTCAGACCCCATGAAACACTACATATTCTGAATGTCTGAGTAAACAGCAAGGGAAGATCATTTCCAAATCTGTATAGGCTTCTGGGTAGAAATAATTTGTCAAGCCATGTGAGATTTGTTTGGGTGTCATTGGACAAACTTACATTAATGTATGCAAATCAGCCTTTTTCCATCTTAGTAGCATCGCTAAATCAAGAAATATCTCCATAACCAGTCATCACACAACTTATTCACTGTTTCATCACATCGCGACTTGACTATGGCAACTCTCTTCTTTATGGATGTTCTTCTTCACTCTTGCACAAACTTTAGCTAGTTCGAAACTCAGCTGCCAGGCTTATATCTAATTCCAGACGAACTGAGCATATCACACCTATTTTGAAAGACTTACACTGGCTTCCTGTTAAAAAACGTATCATTTTCAAAATTCTTCTTTCCTATCGATCTGTTGTTTATTGCACAGCTCCAGTTTATCTCTCCAATCTCATATCAAGATATACCCCGAGTCACACCCTACATTCTGGTGACTTGTCAACTATTACAGCCGACAACAAGAATACATTTTGGTTATATTTCTTTTTCTGCCTCTGCACCCAAGCTTTGGAATTCACTGCCTCGCCACCTTAAATTTTCTCTAACACTGGAAACATTTAAAAGACAACTGAAAACTTATCTTTTTGATCTACATTTTTCGAACAATTAATTTTGTACAGCGCCGTGAACATATGTTTTTTCTGGATTTCGGCGCTTAATAAGTTTAGTTATTATTATTATTATTTTTACTCACCTTTGGTGATTTACCGTTGGCATTTATAAGTTTGAGGATGCTACAGATCGTAAAGTATTAGATCAGGGTCAAGCAAGTGCATCTTATGTGAAAGAAGACATTAAAAGAAACAAAATAGCAAAGAATGCATTCAAAAATCTTATTCCTTTAAGAAGATATTTCAGTTAAAAGTTTGTTATCATTTGAGTAGTAACAACTGAAATCAGACTAGTAGTTGTGACATCACAGAAACAGATTCTCAAAGACTTTATGTATTCTATCATATTTTGTCCTGTGATTGTGGGGCTCAAAAAAGGTTGGATATGTCAGGAAAGTAGTAAAACGAAATCTAGTAAGAGTAATGATAATTTACCACTTAAAGAAAGTTTGAGGGAAAACAATTTAAATAGTAAACAAATATATAAAAAATCTTTAAAATACATAAACAATTGTTAAGAATGTGAGGATGAGAGTGCCAACTTTCCAGTAGACTTACTACACCAGCCATTTCTACACAGATAAGACAGAGCTTTAAACTTGAATATGTCCTTAATGGAATATGATTTTTGAATGCTTTCTTCACCATTTTGTTTCTGTCATATAAGATAAACTTGCTTGACCACTAAACTAATTCTTTTTAGTATAAATGATGGGCACATGTCAAACATTGTTTGTTTGTTTGTTTGATGATGGCTTAACGGCACCACAACAACTAAGGTCAATTTGTGCCTGAGAGGTCAGATCATTCTAGAGGTAGGAAGTAAAGGAAACAGGGGGAGAATGAGGGAAATTTAAGGACAAAAGGTCAGAAAGCTGTGATCTTGAGGGGAGGTGCATGGTTGAAACAAAACAAAGTAGAGAGGGGGTGGAAAAGGAGAATTAAATATGGTCATAGAGGGAGGCATGATGAAGGAAGGAGATAATTTTATCTGGAGGATTTTTCTGGAAGAACTTAGCAATTGAGTTGCAGGGAGCGAGGGAAGCTCTGGGAAGGTTACATTAAAACCAAATTCATGAAAGTTTAAAACTGGACAGTTCTGATGGCTTTGTCAAATATTTATAGGAATTTTTTCATTACCACACTGTTTCTATATAGTTTTTTCATTACCACACTGTTTCTATATAGTTTTTTTTATTACCACACTGTTTCTATATAGTCTTTTCATTACCACACTGTTTCTATATAGTGTTTTCATTACCACACTGTTTTTATATAGTTTTTTCATTACCACACCACTTCTATATAGTTTTTCATTACCACACCACTTCTATATATTTTCAGAATTGAATATGATGCATACAGGGCGATTTGGAAAGTTTACAGCTTTGTGCCAAAGATTCCACCACCCAATCCAGACTCAATGATGCCAAATTAAAGTATGAGAACCAAAAGTCAAGTTTGACAAATTGAGGCAAGATGTGGCTGTCAAGTTGAAGTTTTTGGATGAAAATAAGGTAAGGGAAAATAAGATCAATTTACTGTGAAAGTTTTGAATTTCTAAATTGTATCCCCAGAGAAAACTTATTTGTGTTTCAGAGGTTGTAGTGAAAGAAAGTCCATGGAAAAGCAGCGAATTGTATAACTTGGAATGCAAAAGTGACCGAATTAGTTTAGATTACCATTTTGTGCCTTGAAGGAGCACTCGGCCGAATCATAGAGTGTGTGTATTCGAGACGCTTTAATATCTAATGAATATTTAATAGAGACATTGGTACAATTTTGTATGCAGGATAAGAGCAGCATTCCATTCTAACAATCATTCAGTGTACTTGTCAAATACAAAACGCTGCACTATTATTAGACACCAAGTTGTAAATCATTCTCAGATTCAGAGAAATTATAATTGATATTAGCCCTTGAAATTTTTTGACAAGCATAAGAAAATGAAATAGTAACCTGCAAGAAATGATTGGGGATTGATTTTGACTTTGAAAAGTATGTTGGGAAATTTGTCACCAGTTTCTTTGACCTCTAACAACCATTTAGGGTTCGGACATTGGAAGTGAAAGTTGGCTTACACACAATTGGCTGCGACATTTCACAAATTGGCTCATTTTTCTTTCTCACAGGTCAAAGTGATGCAAAAGCAACTCCTTCTGTTCCATAATGCCATGGCAGCATACTTCTCCGGTAACCAGCAAGCTTTGGAGGCCACCCTCCAACAGTTTAACATCCGGCCAAAAGGTGCTGGAGAAATGAAACCATCTTTCCTTGAGCAACAACAGTAGTCACAAGTTAACTTAAGTTGCCACACGAATGGTTACCGTAGCTGCAAGATGTCAAACTAAAGTAGAGCCATGGGTTGTCTTAAACAGTTCTTAGGTCCATTGGCTTGTATCTGACCTCTGTGTTTTCATTTATAAGGAGTTTCTTTTCTGGAATGCAAAATAAAGTATTCCGAGTTCCTTTTCCTAATTCACAGGTATTGTTGCATTCCAACAAGTGGTGCCAGTTGCATTGTAACTGTATTCGCTATACGCTCGTATCCTAATGGGGTGAAAAAGAGTCTTGCGGAGAAGTTTCTTCTTAAAATTCTATGTAAAATGCGGATATATTCCTTCCGATTAAAGACTTTTGAGAAAGTTCCTGTCCGTTTGTATTCAAAGAGGCTATGAAGCTATGGCAGTGGAAATGGTGCTTCATTTGAATTTCCAAAATACTGAAAACATTCATGAAATGTGTTCATTTATACATGAATGTAATTGTCCTTATGGTGTTAATTGTCCAAGGCAAGGGTAACCCTTTCATAAATGAAATGAAATGAATAAATGAAAAGTAAGCTTAATGGCTGTAGAAATAGTTTAGTATCAGAGACTTTTAACTGTGGCACACTTACACTGAACCACGATAAAATTCTTTATTGTGAGGGCAAGCATTTTCAAGAATTCTTGGGAAGAAATTAGTGATGAGGAGGGAGAGGAAAGTGGTTGGGAGGGAGAACAGGCAATGGTGTCTTTTGCTCTGATTTGCAATTAAATATTGTGTTGTGGTATTGACTGCAAAACACAAAACAGAGATTTAAACAATTATAACATTTTGTCTAAGAACATAGTAATATGATAAATATTGTTTGCACTTTTTTCGGGGAGAATTATCAAGCTTGAACCTCTATGGGATACTTCTTAGTGCCGTGAATGGAACTTCTTACAAATATCTATTCACTGTAAGTTGTAATATTAAAATAAATGAAGAATATTTTGACAGTAGTTTCCCTTTGAAGAATAAGGAAAAAAAAAAGTTTGTAAATGTTAAAAAAGATTATATCTGGATTCCTTTAACAGTTTACGTTGATTGTAGCAGTAATTCATAAAAATTGGTCTGAAATTGAATTCAGATGTTAATATAACTGTGATTACATTAGTTAACTACGATATCAGGCCCATTTAAGGTGTCCTTTCTGATTGGATAGTTAGTCAATTGAAATTTGAATTTTATGAGTTAGAATGAGTCGTAGGTCATGTAGAAAACTGCACTTATTAAAAAAGATTTAACACCTTGCTAACCGTGACTTGATGGAAGTGTTGCAGCTCAGTGGTAAAGAGTGAATCTCGTGTTCAAAACACACTTATTTTGATCCTGGTTTGTCCTGTCGTATGAGATCCTGGTTTGTCGTGTCCTATGAGTCCTGCATTGTGTACTTGAGCAAGAGGCTTTATTCCACTTGCTTCAGTCCACTCGGCTGTTCAAAGAGTATCAGCAGTGCTGGGCAGTTAACCTGGGGAGTGAAGTGGCAAGCCCTGCGGTAGACTGGTATCTTGTCCAGGGAGAGTCATTGATTCTCACCAGCTTGCACCACAAAAACTGGGAGAAACATTGTTCGTGGGTCTCATGACCCGAGAAAGGATTTTACTTGAACTCAACTAAACATGACGGTACAAAAGAGGCTTTAAACAAAAAAATAAAGTGAAATGGTAGAAGGGAGGAAGATTGATTATTTATCTTAATGGAAAGTGATCATTTTGTATTCTTGATCACTAACTGGATTGGGCGGGCTATCAAGGTAAATAGCCTGCTGGTGTCCTTGATAAACCAAACTAATGCAGTTACCAGCAAACTCTGTAGCATAGTCTTTCTTCATCAATTAGCTACTTGTGACTTGACAAACAGTGTAATTTCTTGTGATGTTAGATTGTGTTTTCTCTGTAAACAATAGTTGACGTACCTCCCTACTCCACAAATTTCATCCATTGCTTAATTGTGTTTGATAAGTCTGGTCTTTTTCTGCTGAGTTATTTCTCTGACTTGTTGCAGACTGAATTATGATGAGTTGGAATGTCAAAATTTTGAACAAAGAATTAATTAAATAAATTGTATTCACACATGTTCTGCAAGGCTGGCTATAAGTTAGAATGTAGCTGTAGTCCCATCGTTCAGTAGCTGAGATAAGAAAGAAAAGAACTGGTTTGGCAATTTTACTAAAATTTTATTTGCAACAAATAATCGCTAACTGATTTTTTGGTTTATTATAAATATGAAGTTTTTTGCATTACAGTGCTTGTATTGTTCTTGGTTTATCACTTAAAACTCAAATGTCAGGGTTTAGAAACCTTGCATGAATTTACTAATGAAGAAAATTGCCAAATTTATACATTTAATTGTCACTTTTTTAGATAAAATAAATATATATAAGCAGATTGTTGTTGCTGAGCTCAACTCACTGCCTAAGTGGTTGACTGTACAAGTTAAAGGTCATATTTAGGTGAAATCCTTCATAATATTATCTAAACATTCTTTCATTTGCTAGAGCAGCTCTTTGTAAAGTAACCAACATGCTTTCAATGTATTTTCAAATCACATTACTATTTCTCCCATTGTTTTTAATTGTTATTAAGATAATTGTCATGTATGCCATGAAAGCATTTCTTGACTCAAAGAGAAGAAGTTGCCTAAGTAGCAACGTGCTTTGAAGGAGTGCTTGGTTGATATTATTTTTTTGCCCTGTGTTGAAAAGTGAGTGCATCTTTTTTTGCTAAGTCTAGGGAATTTCAAAATAACACAGGTCTAATTTTTGATACTCTGTGTCTGTTAGGTATTCAGAAAATATAATTCTGATTAATTTGAACATTGAAATCAAGGTGTGCATTACCATCACGTGCACAATAAGTGTGTCCAAATATTCTTGAGAATCAAGCTGCCACCTCCTTTAAAGTAAAGAAAGATTCCAGCGCATCTTCAGCTGTGGTTTTAAAGTTTTGCTTCAAATGTAGATTTTGTCTGAATAAAAAGTTTTAAGAGATATTTTGTGTGAAGCAGAATTTCTAAAAAAGAGGTTCGTGACATAAATATGTAACATTGTTTTTGAGGTATGCTACTGTTACTGCAATCGCTAGAGGGATTTCCACAGTTATACAAATGTTATATTTTTGTTGTAAAAATACACTTTTTGATAAATTGACCTGCATGTTGTTGCTGTAAAACATATCAAATGCTTTGCAAATTTACATGGGAGGGTTACACTGTAAATCATATTTTTGGTCAATGACAAACAAAAACATCTGGGTAAAACATGTTTGGATACAAATTTAGGATTGGTAGTGGCTGGAAACAAAAAGCTTGCTCTGAAGGTCCGTGATGATGATGGTGTCTTATTGCATTTGAATTGGAACATTTATAAAAGAAAAACAAACAAAAGTGTTAATTGATTCAGAGCATTGAAAAGTGTACAGTCATGCAAAGACATATTGTACAGTTTTGAATTTTAACAGGTTTATCTGAGATACTATCTCAAACGATCACTTTTTGAATTTTCACATGGATTTATTTCAGGTATTGTGTATGGCAGGTGGTAAGGTAGTAATGTTACCACTGCTGTGTGCAGTATTCATGCACACTGCTTTGTGTATGGCAGGTGGTAAGGTAGTAATGTTACCACTGCTGTGTGCAGTATTCATGCACACTGCTGTGTGTATGGCAGGTGGTGAGGTAGTAATGTTACCACTGCTGTGTGCAGTATTCATGCACACTGCTGTGTGCAGTATTCATGCACACTGCTGTGTGTATGGCAGGTGGTGAGGTAGTAATGTTACCACTGCTGTGTGCAGTATTCATGCACACTGCTGTGTGTATGGCAGGTGGTGAGGTAGTAATGTTACCACTGCTGTGTGCAGTATTCATGCACATTGCTTTGCAATGGCATTTCCTGAGTTTTGTGCTTTGAAGGCACAGTAGTCATGCAAAAACTAGGGGTATACAGTGTCTCATTGTATCTTAATGAACGGTTGTTGGGTTTCTTGTAGGGGTATGTGTAGGGCAGAGGGTGTGTGTAAGACAGGTGAGGTAGTGAAGGTTCTGCTGTGTGCAAGACAGGTGAGGTAGTGAAGGTTCTGCTGTGTGCAAGACAGGTAAGGTAGTGAAGGTTCTGCTGTGTGCAGCAGAGGGTGTGTGTAAGATGGGTGAGGTAGTGAAGGATCTGCTGTGTGCAGCAGAGGGTGTGTGTAAGATGGGTGAGGTAGTGAAGGTTCTGCTGTGTGCAGCAGAGGGTGTGTGTAAGATGGGTGAGGTAGTGAAGGATCTGCTGTGTGCAGCAGAGGGTGTGTGTAAGATGGGTGAGGTAGTGAAGGTTCTGCTGTGTGCAGCAGAGGGTGTGTGTAAGATGGGTGAGGTAGTGAAGGATCTGCTGTGTGCAGCAGAGGGTGTGTGTAAGATGGGTGAGGTAGTGAAGGTTCTGCTGTGTGCAGCAGAGGGTGTGTGTAAGACAGGCGAGGTAGTGAAGGTTCTGCTGTGTGCAGCAAAGGGTGTATGTAAGACAGGTGAGGTAGTGAAGGTTCTGCTGTGTGCAGCAGAGGGTGTGTGTAAGATGGGTGAGGTAGTGTGTAAGATGGGTGAGGTAGTGTGTAAGATGGGTGAGGTAGTGTGTAAGATGGGTGAGGTAGTGAAAGCTCTGTTGTGTGCAGCACAGGGTGTGTGTAAGATGGGTGAGGTAGTGAAGGCGCTGCTGTGTGCAACTATCAATAATTTTCATGTTTGGTAACCAGCTATTCCATTACAATGTAATTGTCTAAAGCAAACAATGAAAGAGAATCATTTGCATCATAGAGGTTGCTTTGGCTAATTCAACTCTTATCATTGTAATAATACATATGTATATAAATGTACAGTGCCATGTGTATAACACATTTTTTGTCCAATATACAGAGTTATTTCAAAACTTTTGAGCTTTGTCACACTTAATAAAATCTTTTTTTTTTCTCAATGTATACTGCCTTAATGTTTTGCTATAAAATGTTTGTATCAGTCTGAATTTCCTATTTCAATATTCAATCCCTGGTAGCTTACAGCAGTACATTCCAAAAAAATTATGATTGAAGTTATAACCAGATTGCAACTTACGCATATCAAGTGATAAAAATGTGCATATACAAATATGATGCAGATAGTTTCTTGTATGATATGCGGAAAGAATCTTTGAAAACTTTCTATTTGGAATGCTTTAATTCATTTTAGGAAATTAAGTTGCAAAAAAAATGATTTGAAAGTCTGAAAAAAGAAGTATGGAGAGAGAGAGAGAGAGAGAGAGAAAGATATATATCAGATCTTTTTTAGGATTAATAAGCAGAAATGAAAAGTTTTAGAAGCGATTACATGTTGTTTTAAGAGTACCTTAACACCTCATCTTGAAGTTGATGAATTTAACTCAACTGAATGTTTCTACAGTTGTTTAAGGAGGCGAAATGAAGTGAAGGTAGCTTTTTTGTTTCAAAATTTTTGAATGTAATCAGAAATTAATTCATGAACACTTGATCATAATAGGACCTTGTTATTTAGGTATTAAGGGACAATAAGATAAAATTTAATATCCTTGTAATTCCAAAAAGAAATAGAGCAGTCTAAAAATAAAAAAAGTAAAGAAACTAATTTTTTACAATAACTTTTGTGGTCTTGTGTGCATTAGAGTTAGATAAAAAGTCTTCCACTCAAATGTGTAGAGGTTAGTAGTGCAGTTTCGGGTGGAATGAGAGAATAACCTTTAAACCTTGGCTGGCAGCAACCCTAAGATTTGCGGTAAAATCCTAGTATAGTGGTACAACTTTGGCAAAATGTTTTTTTTGTAATACACCTTTTTTCAGTTATTAAAATAACTGAAAATTGTATGATTTTTTTATGATTTTATCAATTTGGTTTAAATATTGTATCTGAAAAAATTCTTGTTAAATTATTGTGTTAAAAATGAAAATGAATAAATTAGTCCAAGAATAAAATAATTATTGAAAAATAATATTCTAAGAAATGCATAGTAAACTTCATTAAACTCTATATAGCAAGAGACCGCTATACTTGGATTTTTCAAGATTGATCCACCTCCTGTGCTCAAGCTAGCATTATACTTTCTTCTAAAGCTGCGAGTAAACTACAATTTGTCATGTACTATTTATCTTATATTTTGCGGCGCTAGGGAAAGATACGACAGACCTTTTGATGTTGTATGTATATGAACCAGGTATATATAAAGTACGTGTGTGTGTGACTACTTGTGTTTTTTGAAAACTGCTTCTATCTTCGTTTCATTTTATTATATGATTTTTTGGGAATATATGAAATTTGATATACCATAGTCAAATTGTACTGTTGTTTTTTTGTCTTGAGAATGGTTTTAGATATGATTTAATTCATTTCTTTTACAGTAAATTTTCACGAATGCCAAAGTGGTTAAGCTGTGTAGTAATGAGTGGTCCCTTTAACAACTGACAAAACAAATCAATTAAAGGATAAATTTAGTTGTGAAGCATGTTCATCTTGTATGAAAGATGGAACAAAGTGGTGCAAACATATCTTAAATTCCTCTTTTGTCTTCCATAACTTCATCCCACACTGACTACCTCTATTTTTACCACTATTAGCTAAGACCCAGATTTCTCTCAGTATAAGCTTCAAACGATAGGGTGGTCATTTCGTTTCATACTATACCTTCTCGTGAACTCCATGGCTATTCCAGTTAAGGTGCCATTAAGCAAAACCAACCAATCAAATGGTGCAGAAAGTGTTAATGATTTCCCTGTGGACCGTATCCCAATCAATATTTAGATTTTAGATCTTTAACATGTTTCTTGGGATTACAATGAACCAAATCTCATGCATGGATAATGCAAAATGAATAGAATTTTCAGATCTTGTATGACTTTGAATAAGTTACTGTTGATGAAAATCTGTTGCAATAGATTTTTAGTCCAAAAATCCTTAAAGGCTATAAGGTTGGACAAAACTCACATAAAATCTCTCACCAATAAACAAACAAAACATTCACTGTTAAATACCACCCTACAGTGTATTTGTAAATAATTTAGACCCTTTGACCACAGGGGAATACTTTTGTCCTTGTGTTGAGTGTGTAAGTCAGTGAGCTGCAGTGAAATTTGTTTACTATCAATGTCAGATTATGACCATGGAAAGTGAGGTGAAGTGTGGAAATCCCTGGTGTAATTGCTTGTGCTGGATTGTGGTTTCTGTTGTAAGCAAAAATAAACCCCGACAGATTTGAGGGTTTGTAGAAACTTATGCCCGCACAGCCCCAGATGTAACCCACAGCATCTGGGCTGACCCATATGATTCTTGGGGCCCATATGGGCACATACGGGGCTACATATGTTACCTATATGGGCACATACGGGGCTACATATGTTACCCATATGGGCATGCCACATGATACCCACTTGGGGCCCAGATGTTACCCATATGGGAATCTGGGATGGCCCATATTGGCGCCAATGTGATTCTTGGGTGCAGAATCAGAAGGGGTAATCCAGAGGGACCCATATTTTTGCCTACGATATGTAGCCTATATGGGCATGCTACCTGGGTAGGGGGCTCAGCCCTTCTAAGTCCCCGCTTCTACACCACTGACGAAAACCTTCGGGGCATAATCATTGGAAAGTGGGATAACTGACAAAGTGGGTCGCATGTTTCAACTCCTGTTAACATAATTGTTCTCTTTTGAATAAGTTGTCGGTATATAATTGGGGTAAATCTGACTTGTGAGGTGGTAGAAGCAGCTAAGAATAATCATATGGGGGAGGGGAAGGGCTCAGCCTGGCCTTACCCTTAAGAATTTTAGAATTCCTCAGATTCACCATGCACCCACTGAAATATTTCAATCATTCCACTTGACATCAACATTGGCCTCCGGTGTTCGATACTTCCAGTCCAATTTGTTTTTGTAACATGCCTTCCCCGTCCACATACACCTCCAATGTTCTGTTTTGTGTTAGACAGCAAAACTGCACTGCATTTTGGCAATAGATTTTTGACTGCATCACTGTAGGGCCCTTTAATTTACAAGTGTGGTTATTTCAAATGTTTTATTTATGTCTGTTACTCTTCTCATAATCTTTAGAAATGAAAAGCAAGCACACCAAAGGCAACTGTCAGGGTCCTCATCAACAGGGGGTAATTGTCCATCGGGCGAAGCAGTTGAAGAAGGCAAAAGAAATGTCTTGATTATGTTCCACACAGATCAAAAGAAATGTCTTTTATGTGGAACATAATCAAGACATTATTTTGATCTGTGTGGAACGTAGGACATTTCTTTTGATCTGTGTGGAACATAGATCAAAAGAAATGTCTTGATTTTGTTCCACACAGTTACCAGTTTTTCCAACTTTTCTGTAAAAATATATTTTCTGAAGTTCAAAGTGCAAAAGAGTAAGAAATCACTTGGTTGCACATGTGACCTGAGGTCACCAGACTCCGTAGCAACCGCGCGCATTCTCTCCGCATTAGAGTGAAAACAAAGCGTTCAGCTGTGTTTGTTTAGATGCGGTAGGAAATGCACAGTAAAACGCATACGATCTTGTCCACGTGTATCGCACAAAGCTAGTTTTTAACTCCAGCAAGACGTCATCTCCCGGATGTGACGTGTTCCAACCAACAAGAATAAGATATTAAAACTAACTTTTTCAAGATGGTACAAATGTCGTAATGAGCTAACGCTTCGCTGTGTAATGCACGACGCGGATTTTCACGTAATAATTTTCCCGTTTTAATGGCTTACGCTTCATCGTCATTAAAGATGTGTACCATTATGATTGATTATTGACGATTCTTTTAACTTATGGGAAGACAGGTAAGGAAAATAGTTTTATAAGAATTGTTAACTAAATTGTTTTCAGTTTATTTGCTCTAACACGTGTATGATAATGTACTACTTGCACGAGTTTTATACTCATGAAGCCTCAGACTGAGTATGCTAACTATAGCTGTGCGTGTTAGTGTTAGTACTGTGAGATTCAAAGGTACAGTATGCACTACATCATAGCCTACATCCAATACTGCAGTTTGGCAGCATGCAATGTTAAATCTTTATTTGAATAACATAATGAAGTACTTAAGCTAGCCTAACGTTTAGTCATTGTTTCATTTTGTTTGGGAGTAGGGGCATAACTGCAGAATGTACGCTGTTCCAGAAGTATGCCCGGAAAATGAGCAGGCTACACAGTGTGTCATGAATATGCCAAAGGTTTTTGTTTGTTTTCCTTGTGTTTTCTAAGTTTTTTCTTCGAACTTTTTAAGTGTATTGTTTTGGGTTTGAATAGGGTAAGTTGCATGCTCGGGGCTAGTACGAAGGCCCATTTGTTTGTGTGGGTCTTCTTTGGAATGGAAGACCCACATAGATAGATGGGTGACCTTTTGGACTACGAGGTCCCTTTATTCTCTGTTTTAATTTAAGAGTGACACGTATTCATAGGCTACGAGCTACCATAGTTCATTAGTTGGTGTGTCCTTTTGAGTTTTCGATAGGGCTATGGGCTACGTGGTAGAGGTTTTGGGCAAAGGCTATGGGGTGATCAGTCAGTGCATAGCCGTGTAGCCCTGCTACAGAGTAACATTCACAACGTGGGGTATTCTGCAGTTGTGCCTTTGTTTATAATGTTCCTTCAACCAGTAAGAATTTGGCAACAATCTCAGTAATGTTCAACCTGGGTCCTACTAAAATGAATGACAATTTATTAAGTGACAATTCCTTTTATATGCATCAAGAAAGAAAAAAAAATTACTAAATGACAGCGAGGGTCTTATTAAAACAAATGACAACTTAACCTAACCTTATTTTGTCATTCTTTTTCGTTTGTAACTTAATTGTCATTTGCTTCTCAAAACAAAGAAACTGTCATTCAGGCTGGTTGTGTGTAATATATATTGCCATTCGCGTCATTTATTTTAGTTTCACCCTTTAACTCTCAGGGATGGTTACCTCAGTGATGGTTTTCTTGAGTGGATGGTTAACTCCAATTCTGTTTACAAGTTCAAAGTCAACATTGAAAAGTTAACTCTGGGCATCATTAATATTATGTTTTTGGTTTTTTCTTCTCCTTTTGTGGTGGTGGTGTTAGTTTCTAGGGTGCATTCTATGTAAAACCTACACGTGCATTGAAGCCTTTGCCTTCAAATGCCAAGACAGTCAAGCGGACAAGCAGCGAGTTACTACTGTACTATGACTCTGTATGAGAAGGCCTACTAAGTTTTGTTTAGTATTTTGCTTCTACAATACTTTCTGTGGTGACAAAACTTGCTTTTAACTTGAAAAGAACATGATTGGCTAATTGTACAACTAATGAATATGCATTAGTTCTTCACAGTATTCTATTTAAAATTGATATAAAGTCAGTGATACAGGATTACACAAAACTATAATTATACAGCAAAGAAGAATGAAACCAACAAAAATTCAGCATTGTGCCCTCCCTCTTTCATAATGGCTGCCATTGCATAATTTGTTAATGGCAAATGTTGCCATTGTTAGTCTAAATTAGAATACAATATGTAATCTACAGTAGCAGGAGTTAAAAGGATTAGTTCATTGGTCAAGCCAGGGTTGGAAAAACCACACAAAAAAAATTATGGCGAGGCTACGGGTTTTGTAACTTAAACCAGTTCCATGACAGATTCATATTTCATGAAAAATTGGAAGTATGAAAATAACCAAATCACTAAAAAAGAATTGTCAAAAGATCGTAAAAATTGTTTGTTTTTTTTCAATAAAAAAAAAGTTTATGCTTTGTGTCAACATGTATTTTGTAGTATGTTTTGATATATTTGTGACAATATGTGATATTTATGCAGATTCAATCAATAAATACGATTGAGAATGTTTGAAATAAATAGTCATATTGTACCTGTAATAACAGGTTTGATGATGTCTTTGCATCTTCTTTCTTGGCTAATATTTCCCTCACCACAAAACTGTACTTTTATGTCTTTAAAATGCCTTTTATGTCTTTAAAATCCCTTTTATTTAAGGTCATAACCATTCTCTCCGGAGTCTAAATGTCTTTTAAAACATGTGGTAATCCATTATAAATCTTGATAAAAAATCGCAAATAGCAAGCCAAGTATTACGTGGTCATTCATCCACGAATTCAACCAACCACACCCTGCTGTATACTGCCTGGCCCTATGGATGTACTGCATGTGGCTAGTACAAGTTTATACAACATAGTATTTAATGTGGATGGGTTCCGATAGTTATACAGTAGTAACATGTTTTCACGTGTTGTCGTATCATATTTCAAAAGTTTAGAGAGTTTTAACAGCTATATGCTGGAAAAACCATCGCTATATAAGTAGCATAATTATGGAGGGTGAAATCACGTGTAAAACTGAGGATAAATTATGACCATGCCATCACTTATGGGCCATGAAGCTGGAATGATTTACATTGAGAAGGCAAAAAAAAATGACCATTCATCCCTCAAAAAGTTTGTATTCCTTTCACCCATCTCACTTTCAAGTGGATAGTATACTTTTGAACTACAGTCTTGGTCAAAATCAAAAAGACTTAAAAAATAAAATATTTCTTGTATATTGTTTCGAAAAATTTCTTCTGTTCCCCTGTAATTTTTTTTTGCTCATTGCATTAGCGATGGAATCTTCCATTCCAATCACTTGTTTTATGTAATTGACCCATGGTACTTTTGAGTAGCTTTAGGGTTCAAGCTGAAATTATTTCATTGGTTCGAAGTGGAGCAAGTTTAAATGTTTTTTGTGGACGCTTTAGATGATAGCCTATTGGTATGCATAAATTAATAATATTAACCCTGCATTCCGCTCTGCATTCCGCTCTGCATATCGTTCACAAGTAGAAAGTACAAACAGATTGTTCAAATACAGATGTGTTTTGCCGTTTATACAATTCTAAGTGACCAAAAATATTGCTTATCATTGTCAAATCTTTCAAATAATCTTGAACTAAATCTTATCTTCATAGTGTCAAAGAATTGCTTTTACTTTGGTGCATGGCCTGAGCTGTAACTTGTAAAAGAAAATGTTTTTAAACTCTCCTTGCTAAAACAAGGTCCGGTTTAAGTACGGAATACAGTACAATGTATTTCAGTCTAATTTCTAATCATGATGTATACAAATCACATATCATATTATTCATATAGAGATTACGGGTAATACAATTTTATTTTTTCATTTTGATGAAGAAACTATGAATTTGGTGGGGAGTGGGACACTACTTTTGATTAGCGTGAATTTTCTTTTCTGCCTTATAACACACCCGTTTGTGCAGTTTTATAGCACATTGAAGATGGCGAATACCATATAAGGGTATATGGCAGAAACCTTTGATGGCTTACATATAATAAAAATGCCACCTCGATGCACAAATGGGCCACTTTGAAGTAAGGGAAAAATGGGCCACTTTGTAGCAAGAATGATTATTGAACTTGGAAAATAACAGAGGTATGCATGATTTATGACTTCTTTTTTTGTTGAACCATTAATTTTTTTTCAAATAAGAGCCACGGTGGCCATGGTTAATTTTTCAACAAATGTTGAGTATTAAGTGGGTGGGATCTGAACTGTATGATTTTCCCCCATTGGCTATATGCAAATCAGCAGCAATTGTACTGTGTGATCAAGTATATGATGGCTAGCATCGCACTGTAAGATGATGCATTTAGAGGCTTAATTTGTATCTGTTTACAACTTTCCAACAAATTTCTTTTCTTTTTACATGAAAGGAAGTTAAAATTATAACTAATATTTAGATTTGTGAGCAAATAAAGGCATCTAGGTGGCCTGTTGTCTCAGCATTTTTCACAACTTTTTTATTTTACTGGCTTTCAACATCAGGAACTGTTTTAGACCTAGACTGACAAAGGGGTAAAATTGGCATCATTTGATGACCAAATGGGTAATAAAATTGCTTTACACAGAAACAACATTGAAGTTTATTTGATACAGTTTATTTATCAATGCCTCCAATATCATTTTCAACATTATTTACAGAAAATACTGTGATACGAACATTGTTAGCTGCTTTTTTATAACAGTGCAGTGCACTGCAGTTATAGTTACTGTAATGCACTTTAGGTTCAAAGCTTCTGGTTAAAACTGGTTTGAAAACCGACTGGTTTCATTTTAGGGCAAAACCGTGCAAGCTTAGAGTAGAAATATTATGATATACTCGCCACACTTAGTTAAGCCTCGCCATGTTTGACTAGTGACTTTTTAAATTTTGTTTTTCCAACCCTGGTCAAGCATGTCACATCTTATATAAAAGAGGACTTGTTTGGGTGTCATTGGACAAACTTACTCACCTGTGGTGAGTTGGTCTTTTATAAGTTTGAGGGATGCTACTGATCTTAAAGTATTAGTTCAGGGGTCAAGCAAGTGCATCTTATGTGAAAGAAGACTTCAAAAGAAACAAAGTGGCAAAGAAAGTATTCAAAAATCTTATTCCTTTAGGGAGATATCAAAATTTAAAGCTCTGTCTTATCTGTGTAGAAATATGGTGTAGTAAGTCTACTATGGAAAGTTGGCGTCTTCATCCCACATCATTCTTAACAATTTGTTAATGTATTTTAAAGAAAGTGTATTTGATTTATTCACTATTAGAATTATTTTTCCTCAAACTTTCCTCAAATAGTATATAATAAACACCTTTCCTACTGTAGATTCAGTTTTACTACTTTTTTGACATGTCCCATGGTTTTTAAGCCACAAAATTGCAGGACAAAATATGATAGAATACATAAAGACTTTGAGAATTATGAGACTATGACATCACAACTAGTCTGATTTTAGTCGTTTTTACACAAATGATACCAAATTTTAAACTTAGATATCTGAATAAGATTTTTAAATGCGTTCTGCACTATTTTGTTTCTTTTGAAGTCTTCTTTCATAAAAGATGATAAACTTGTTTAATCCCTGAACCAATCCTTTAAAGTGCCTTTAAGTGTGATTGTTTCAAAGTTATTCAGTTTTAGGCCTTTAGTACACTCTGCCAGATTTATTGGTATTAACTCATGTGTGTAGTGTATAGGAAAGAAATAAGGACAACTCACTGTAGTACAAGCATATTTTTCACGCCAGTGTGCCAAGAAATGCTTGTAATGTGCCACTACTCAAAAAAAAGTCAATTCCATGCCAAAGATTTTCGGACCTTAGTGCACAAAATACACCTTGGGTTACTTTGGGCTTTTTATGGGGTGACTAACCCTTCTTAGTCTGTTATATTATTATGTTATGTTATGCTATATCATAGTATTACTTGAAAAATCCTAGTATAGCAGTAAATTGCTATTTCTAGAGATAACTAATTAAAAAATGACTGAAACATTTCTTAGTTAATTTATTTTATTTGGAATTTCATTTTTAAGACAGAATATTTTCAGTTATAAATATTTAAATAATTGATAAAATGAATAAAAAAATCTTAGAATTTTCAGTTATTTTGATTATGGAATAAAGTTATATTACAAGAAACTCATTTTGTCAAAATTGTACCGGCATACTTTAGTAGGATTTTATTGTGTTACTGCCATACTAGTAGTGTAACTGGCATTGGAATTTCAACGATTAAAATATTATACCAAATTTTGCATTTTCTTTTTTGTAAAATAGGGCAAAGTATTAATATCAATATATTTATAATATTTTTTCCTAATGCTGTAGGGCTCTTTTGTGTTTTGATCACCTGTTTTTCACCCTGCTCTTTTCGAGAAGTGATCAGAAAACCAGGTAGGGGTGAGGAACCTACTATTGGGACTGCCATTTTAAGTCCTCATCCTATGGAAGGTGATTATCACCCAACCATTGGCCACTTTTCTCAAAGGCTGAGTGGGGAGAAGCGTTGAAGGTGAAACTCAGATGGCCAACTGCTGTGCTTTATGTCAGCATATCATTCTGCATATTTAAATAAATACTGTGATTAAATCCTTGTTACATGTAGACATGAACCTCCAGCATCTCAGTCTTACACCTAACCAATAAATTGAGCTGCCTATGGTATCTTAACAAAGTCTCAACCATGACATAGCATAGCAAGGTTTAACGTCCCAAAAGCATCCAGTGTTGGACATTATATCAAGACGGCCACGGCCTTTGATAACCAGTTGTGAACTCACTGGTTGCAGACCCACCAAAATTCGAACCAGGGAGGTGCGGGTGAGATGACAAAGCACTAACCACTACACCACGGAGGTTTGTGATGAGATGCCATCTAAATTCCATAACCAGCCTGGCAGTTAGTAATTCATTGTCAGTTATTTGGTAACATAATGACATTTTATTATTGATTTATTTTGAGGTCTATATTTCTTGACATTGTTTTAGAAAGAAAACATTCCAAGTAGTTTATTAACTGTTAATAAACTCTCAAATATTCTGTACAGGAAAGGAAGTAAAGGACTATGACAGATACACCCACAGTTACCCTTACCGATGCAGAGATAAGGTAAGCTATTCAGTGCACTGTTAGGTAAGGTATTCAGTGCACTGTTAGGTAAGCTATTCAGTGCACTGTTAGGTAAGCTATTCAGTGCACTGTTAGGTAAGCTATTCAGTGCACTGTTAGGTAAGCTATTCAGTGCACTGTTAGGTAAGCTATTTAGTGCACTGTTAGGTAAGTGCACTGTTAGGTAAGCTATTCAGTGCACTGTTAGGTAAGCTATTCAATGCACTGTTAGGTAAGCTATTCAGTGCACTGTTAGGTAAGCTATTCAGTGCACTGTTAGGTAAGCTATTCAGTGCACTGTTAGGTAAGCTATTTAGTGCACTCTTAGGTAAGCTATTCAGTGCACTATTAGGTAAGCTATTCAGTGCACTGTAAGGTAAGCTATTCAGTGCACTGTTATGTAAGCTATTCAGTGCACTGAAAGGTAAGCTATTCAGTGCATTGTAAGGTAAGCTATTCAGTGCATTGTTGTATTTGCTCTGATAACCCAAAATGCAAATTGTGTACTGTACCTTTTTAAGGATATTCCAAAATGTTTTTGCTTAAATGAGATATTTAAGTTAAAAGTTCTCTAGAAATTGCATAGAAAGGATTAGAATTACATCAGAAATAAATTGGACATCACAACTTCACATTCTATTGAAATATATTCTGAGATTTTGTGAATTATTTGGACATCTATGTTTTTAAAGGAATATTTCAAAAGGAATATTCCCATGTTTTGAAAGGAATATTCCCATGTTTAAAAAGGAATATTCCCTTGTTTTGAAAGGAATGTTCCCATGTTTTGAATGGAATATTTCTATGTTTTGAAAGGAATATTCCCATGTTTTTATAGGAATATTCCCATGTTTTTAAAGAAATATCCCCATGTTTTTAAAGAAATACTCCCATGTTTTTAAAGGAATATTGCCATGTTTTAAAAGGAATATTCTCATATTTTGAAAGGAATATTCTCATATTTTTGAAGCAATATTCCCATGTTTTTAAAGGAATATTCCCATGTTTTTAAAGAAATATCCCCTTGTTTTTATTAACTTTTCTTAAGAAAGATACTATTTTTAGAAACAATTTAATACAAAATCATGTTGATATGTTATTCCTACCAGGAGATATTACAATTTTAGGGTTCACAAAAAATGCCAATGAACGAATAGGAAAAGGTTCAGTATGACATCACAGCAACACATTCTCCCACAAAGTGTATGTATATCAATAAAATCTATCATCCTTTTTTTTTATTAGTAAAACTTGCTAGAAAAATAAATTGATAAAAGTTAGGTATTTATATGCATTGCCAAATAAACTCTACTTCAATAACTAAAATTGTTTCTGATCATACAGAAACAACCAGTTTAAAGAAATACATTAACATTTGCAATGGCATTGTCTCTATGACATCAAACATGTATTCATCATACTGTACAAAAACTTTTAAATGCAATTGGGATTTTTTTTTAAATGCCATATCTCCTGAACGGAATATGATATCAACCTGATTTTTGTACCAAATTGGCTCTAAAAGTATGCTCTTTCAAATATTTTTTTTTTTACAAAAATCCATGGGAATTCTCCTTTAATCTATAGTCTTATGAAGCAGCTGTAATTTACCATATGAAGTAATCTTTTTTTAGTGAAAATTTTAGAGTCTACTCTGATGAAAATACCAAGGGCAGTTGAATAAAAAAATAGATTCATAGATGACGTGCAAGACTCGTAACACAGTTGGCTAATTGTAGGTTCAAAAAACCATGGGAATATTCTGGAAAAAGCCATGGAAATATTCCTTTAATCTATAGTCTTATGAAGCAGCTGTAATTTATCATATGAAGTAATCTTTTTTTTAGTGGAAAATTCAGAGTCCACTCTGATTATACCAGGCAGAGTTGATTAAAAAAATAAATTCGTAGATGACGTGCAAGACTTGTAATACAGTTGGCTAATTGTAGGTTCAAACTGTATGGAGATCGAGAAATCAGAAATGTTCTTTGGTTAGCTTTATTTTGATTTCATCTACTTTCTCTATGTACCACACTATATTCCTTAGGTTTATTATTGTCAGTATCAAAAAGGTTAATTTTGCTCATGTCCATTCCAATAGTGTTCTTGAAATAAACACAATTAAAAATATGTTTGGTTCTATCTTTCTGGTCACAAAAATCTGCTCTTGTAATTGGCTGTAGCTTTATTCATATTCAGTCTTAATTTGTTTATAACAAGGTTCTTGGTTGTTGTCATATTCCAACTCTTCAATATATTGCTGCCTTTTAAAACTATGTTTTACTTGAAATCTGAGTTAAGTAGTTTCCTTCCTTTGATCCATTTCCTCTAAATCATCAGCAATTTTCCTTTGTAACTTCCTTCTTCCATTTGCTTTTTGTTTTCTTCAGAACATTACTTATATCGATACCAATTTCACATTTTCCTCCTATGTATTTGATTTCCTGACTTCAACATCCAGGATAACCTTCATCTTTTTGTTCAATAAGTATTTTT